>JAODAL010006302.1:0-134766 GCA_025379985.1 Phyllomedusa bahiana | reverse complement strand
GGGGCCACACCACGGCAATACAGCTATTTTAAAATTTTAGGATAAAAAACGGGGGTTTTGGCACCAAGGAAATACATCAACAGTAATTACGAAATTTCTGTATCCAAATTTAAGTACAAGGTGGCTATTTGAAAAAAACTGGGGCGAACCAAAGTGCAATACAGCTATTTAAATGTTATACGGATAAGAAAAGGAGGTTTTTGCACCAATGAAATACACCTGCAATTACTAGCAAATTTCTGTATCCTAATGTAGGTATAAGGTGGGTCTTTGAACCAAAATGGCCTTCCCAAAGTGAAAAACACCTAATTAATTTGTTTACGGATAATAAAAGTTGGTTTTGCACCTATGTAATACAACAGCAATTACTAGCAAATTTCTGTATCGTAATATAAGTACAAGATGGATCTTTGAACAAAACTGGGCTGCGCCAAAGTGAAAAAAACTCAATTAAATTGTGTACGGATAATAAAAGGTGGGTTTTGCACCTATAAAATACAACAACAATTACTAGCAAATTTCTGTATCGTAATATAAGTACAAGATGGGTCTTTGAACAAAACTGGGCTGCGCCAAAGTAAAAAAAGCCTAATTAAATTGTGTACGGATAATAAAAGGTGGGTTTTGCACCTATAAAATACAACAGCAATTACTAGAAAATTTCTGTATCCTAATGTAAGTACAAGATGGGTCTTTAAACCAAAAGGGCCCTGCGCCAAAAGTGAAAAACACCCCTAATTAAATTGTGTACGGATAATAAAAGGTGGGTTTTGCACCTATGAAAAAAAACAGCAATTACTAGCAGATTTCTGTATCGTAATATAAGTACAAGATGGGTGCTTTTAAAAAAAAGGGCCGCGCCAAAGTGAAAAAAACCAAATTAAAATTTGTGTACGGATAATAAAAGGTGGTTTTTGCACCAATGAAATACACCTGCAGTGACTAGAAAAGTTCTGTATCCTAATGTAAGTACAAGTTGGGTCTTTGAACAAAACTGGGCTGCACAAAACTGAAACAAACCCAATTAAATCGTGTACGGATAATAAAAGGGGTTTTTGCACCTATGAAATACACCTGCAGTGACTAGAAAAGTTCTGTATCCTAATCTAAAGTACAGTTGGGTCTTAAACAAAAACTGGGCTGCAAAAAAAGTGAAAAAAAAAACTATTAAATCGTGTACGGAAAATTTTAAAAGGTTTTTTTTTGCACCTATGGCATACACCTGCAGTTACTAGAAAATTTTCTGTATCCTAATCTAAGTACAAGTTTGGGTCTTTGAAAAAAAACGGGGCTGCACAAAATACAATCTCCTTTCAAAAGCCTGCCTGTCTGTCTATGTTCGCTGCCCCCCCCCTCGCCGCACCCCAATCCCCACTGCTGTACAGCGAGAGATGCTTCTTTAAAAGTCTCAGCCTAACTAGCTAAGAACTGAAATTCTCTAGTCTACCTATGTTCTAATGTTCACAGGTAAAAGCAAAAGTTGTCTTTGTGAACAAAGAGAACTGTGTCGCTGAGCGTATTGGGGGAGAAAGTTAACACACGCCTGCTTTTAAATGAGACACAGTGACAAAACTGATCATGAACAGGAAGGGCTGTTCTATGTAAAACGAGGTCATGTGATTTTTCCAGCCTATGACAACCAAAACACACCCCAGTCATGATGTCCCCACACCCATCTCATCCTGCTCTATGCTCTAAGCTAATTTGCTGGCCGCCAAACGGACAGGAAGTGCCGACAATGGCGCAATCGTAATAGATGATGCGCAGATTCTCACCTACACTATCGCGTGATCGGAAAATTCCACAACCAAAAACCGTGCCGATTTCAACTTTGTCGATTATAATCGCTCAACACTATTCATAATACATAAAACCAATTGTTACTAAAATAATTCACACAAAATCAATTCAATAACACAAAACAGATACGTTTGTCACAACCACTGAAATTAAATAAAAACGCTATAAACCTTCAAAATCAGAATGGTCAATCTCATAAAATAGTTATCGCAAAGTAAAAAGTAAAAAAAATGTTGGTATAATACAATTAATATATACAAACTTATATAGAAAAAGTGAATACAAATATAGAAACATTTACTAAATCGAGTGATTAAAGAAAAATAATAATTTGTTAGTTTAACATCACAATGTACAGTATATACAATAATATCACCTCAACGTAATAAAAAGAAAAAAGTATATACCACATACCAACCCATGATACAAGTCAATTACTCTAAATGAGGATGTATGCCACCTAAAATGAAAAGCCCCAATGCTTGTTTCGCTGCACTGCTTTTTCAAGGGGCTACAGTAGTCTAGTCAGGACATGATAAGGGCATATGCGAGAAAAATTCAAGTGACTCAAAGTTTGGGAAAGAGTGAATACGAGAAAGGTTCTCGAGCACAAGTTGGCTAGAGGTGGCAATTGGGCAAGTCAAAAAGCCTGATTGGTGTCTAGCTCCTTGGACTGTCGCTTAGGCTGGGTATGGGTCAATTTGTAGTCCTAAATATCAAATTAGTGGAAGAGCATTTGGAGGTTTCCATTATTTCCGGAGCATTAAATGATTGTCTGGTTACCCAAACCCCTTTCCAATCAGATAGATTAGGACCTTCTATTATAGAAACCTTTGCTGTCACATTGAAAATAATAGGTGCTATTTGTTTTCCTTGCAGTAGCGCTGTAGAATGTGCCAATTCGAAGTCTGGAAGAGGATGGTTCAGGCCCTCTTAAAGGGGTTTTCTCACCACAATGGTTAGCTTTTAACATGTAGGGGAAGGTAGATGAAGACTATTTCCACATACATTACTGTTCTGATTTTTCTTTGTTCAGGAGATATTAGTGTACACAAGTTTCTCTAGGTTATCTGATTGCTCAAGCTGTGGCTGTCTAACCATGGTGAGTCACTCTCTGCCAAGTCTTATCTAGAGCACAGAAGTTTGTTTACCTAAGATACTAACAAGTTTTAACCATTCAGAGCTCTGTAGCCTTGTGCACTACAGATTATAAATCTCCTGTACTCATGTCACTGCAACAGACTCATCTAGGAACACTGCTAAAGAACCACCTACAGCCTGACCAGGAAGCATGAGTCTAAAGCTGGCTGTGACTCTGTGAAACAGCATGGTGGTACAACCCCTTTTAGGCGCCAGGCTCCTGGGACAACTGTCACATCTAAAGCTTTGACTATCAGTGTTGCAGGTTAACATCTCTGACATGACATTTCTTTGTAGGGTTATAGAGAAGTCATCCATATCTGGTGCCAAATGTTACAAACCAGAGCCATATGAAGAACCGAGCTGAGAGTAGGTATAAAAGCTAGTGTGAGGCGGGGAAGCTACGTTTAGAGCAATCTCCAGGTCCAGTAAAACTCAGCAGAACTATATGTATCCAATCTATGCAGGACGACTATGTATAGAAAAAATCATGTAGGGAACGAGGAACATGCCATTAAACACTTTTAACTGAGACTTTTTAGCGTGGCAGTGAAGTGAAGTATGACACATCTCCAGATGATGAGACAATGTGAAATTCAATTGTCCTGCTACGCCTCCTGGTGCTAATGTGCCCTGTATAAACACTGAAAAGTCCTCACAACAACTAAACTTGTTTTGTACTTTCCAGAAATGTGTTTTTCTGCTCTTCTCCCACCCAAGCCTGAGCTCGATTTCATTAGAAAACTCCATACATGGACCTGACGTGATCCTTAAATTACAAGCTTGTCTATGTCTCTCTATAATTATAGATATAAACATTTCCGTTGTTAATCAGCGATTTGTCACTTCTACACACAGGCTCACACAAATAGTTATATTCATTTTCAAAGTGGACGCAATATACTAAACTTGGACAAAGTTGCGACCAACCTTGATATTTATTGAAAAAATGTCTACAGTTGATGAACTTTTTCCTTCATCAGATATAACAATGAAGCTTTTCATAAGGAAACATAAGGAAAGCTGTATTTGCTTTATGTGGGAGATGAATGATGTCCTGCTGCTCATCCCCTTCTGTTTTTCCGTGGAATTACAGAACCCTGCCTTTTCCCTCAAGTGCTTCTCTTCCCCATTGCCTAATGTCCTGGTACACTCTTGGGGCCAGAGAAACAATCCGGTGCCCACTTTACTTGCACTGACCTTACAGTGCTTCTTATCTGCTGCCCGGCATCTCCGTTCGGAGTACCCTGCTGCCTGCAGAGATGCTGGGGCTCAAGTGCTTCTCTTCTCCATTGCTTTATGTTCTGGAATAGGGATAAGCGATTTATAATCGACAAAGTTGAAATCGGCACGGTTTCTAGGTTGATCGGAAATTTCCGATCACGCGATAATTTAGGTGAGAATATGCGCATAATCTATTACTATCGCACCATTTTCGGCGCTTCCTTTCATTTTGGCAGCCAGCAAATCAGCTTAGAGCATAGAGCAGGGTGAGCTGGGTGTGCGACGTCATGACTGTGATGTGTATGGTTGTCATTGGCTGGAAAAATCACAAGACCTCGTTTTGCATAGAACAGCCCTTCCTGTTCAGCATCAGTGTGTCAGTGTGTCTCATTAGAGCAGGACATGTGTTAGATCTCTCCTCAATACAGCTCAGCTCAGAGACAAAGTTCTCTTTGTTCACACAGACAACTATGCTTTTAGCTGTGAACATTAGAACATAGGTAGATTAGAGAACTTCAGTTCTTAGTTTGTTAGGCTGAAACTTTTAAAGAAGCATCTAGCACTGTACAGCCACTGGAGGGTTGGCGGGGAGGAGGGGGGTGCGGGCGAACACCGACAGACTGGCAGGCAGGCTTTTTAAAGGTGGGTGTTTTTTGTGCAGCCCAGACTCTGCTTTGAACCTGCATTAAAATGGCTTTTTTTTTACCAGTTTTTGGCCAGCACACCTCGCACCTGAGTTGAAATAGTACCATTTATTTTGTGCAGCCCAGTTTTGTTCAAAGACCCACTTTGTACTTATATTAGGATAAAAGAAATTTTCTAGTAACTGCTGTTGTATTTCATAGGTGAAACAAACACCTTTTATTATCCGTACACAATTTAATTAGGTGTTTTTCACTTTGGCGCAGGCCATTTTTGTTCAAAGACCCATCTTGTACTTATATTAGGATACAGAAATTTGCTAGTAATTGCAGGTGTATTTCATAGGTGCAAAAACCACCTTTTATTATCCGTACACAATTTAATTAGGTGTTTTTCACTTTGGCGCAGGCCATTTTTGTTCAAAGACCCATCTTGTACTTATATTACGATACAGAAATTTGCTAGTAATTGCAGGTGTATTTCATAGGTGCAAAAACACCTTTTATTATCCGTACACAATTTAATTAGGTGTTTTTCAGTTTGGCGCAGGCCATTTTTGTTCAAAGACCCATCTTGTACTTATATTTCGATACAGAAATTTGCTAGTAATTGCAGGTGTATTTCATAGGTGAAAAAAACACCTTTTATTATCCGTACACAATTTAAATAGGTGTTTTTCACTTTGGCGCAGGCCATTTTTGTTCAAAGACCCATCTTGTACTTATATTACGATACAGAAATTTGCTAGTAATTGCAGGTGTATTTCATAGGTGAAAAAAACACCTTTTTTATCCGTACACAATTTAATTAGGTGTTTTTCACTTTGGCGCAGCACAGTTTTGTTCAAAGACCCATCTTGTACTTATATTACGATACAGAAATTTGCTAGTAATTGCAGGTGTATTTCATAGGTGCAAAAACCACCTTTTATTATCCGTACACAATTTAATTAGGTGTTTTTCACTTTGGCGCAGGCCATTTTTGTTCAAAGACCCACCTTGTACTTATATTACGATACAGAAATTTGCTAGTAATTGCAGGTGTATTTCATAGGTCAAAAAACCACCTTTTGTTATCCGTACACAATTTAATTAGGTGTTTTTCACTTTGGCGCATCCCGGTTTTGTTCAAAGACCCATCTTGTACTTATATTAGGATACAGAAATTTGCAAGTAATTGCAGGTGTATTTCATAGGTGCAAAAACAACCTTTTATTATCCGTACACAATTTAATTAGGTGTTTTTCACTTTGGCGCAGGCCATTTTTGTTCAAAGACCCATCTTGTACTTATATTACGATACAGAAATTTGCTAGTAATTGCAGGTGTATTTCATAGGTGCAAAAAACACCTTTTATTATCCGTACACAATTTAATTAGGTGTTTTTCACTTTGGCGCAGGCCATTTTTGTTCAAAGACCCATCTTGTACTTATATTACGATACAGAAATTTGCTAGTAATTGCAGGTGTATTTCATAGGTGCAAAAACCACCTTTTATTATCCGTACACAATTTAATTAGGTGTTTTTCACTTTGGCGCAGCCAGTTTTGTTCAAAGACCCATCTTGTACTTATATTACAATACAGAAATTTGCTAGTAATTGCAGGTGTATTTCATAGGTGCAAAAACCACCTTTTATTATCCGTACACAATTTAATTAGGTGTTTTTCACTTTGGCGCAGGCCATTTTTGTTCAAAGACCCACCTTGTACTTATATTATGATACAGAAATTTGCTAGTAATTGCAGGTGTATTTCATAGGTGCAAAAACCACCTTTTATTATCCGTACACAATTTAATTAGGTGTTTTTCACTTTGGCGCAGCACAGTTTTGTTCAAAGACCCATCTTGTACTTATATTATGATACAGAAATTTGCTAGTAATTGCAGGTGTATTTCATAGGTGCAAAAACACCTTTTATTATCCGTACACAATTTAATTAGGTGTTTTTCACTTTGGCGCAGACCATTTTTGTTCAAAGACCCATCTTGTACTTATATTACGATACAGAAATTTGCTAGTAATTGCAGGTGTATTTCATAGGTGCAAAAACCACCTTTTATTATCCGTACACAATTTAATTAGGTGTTTTTCACTTTGGCGCAGGCCATTTTTGTTCAAAGACCCATCTTGTACTTATATTACGATACAGAAATTTGCTAGTAATTGCAGGTGTATTTCATAGGTAGAAAACCCACCTTTTATTATCCGTACACAATTTAATTAGGTGTTTTTCAATTTGGCGCAGCCCAGTTTTGTTCAAAGACCCATCTTGTACTTATATTATGATACAGAAATTTGCTAGTAATTGCAGGTGTATTTCATAGGTGCAAAAACCACCTTTTATTATCCGTACACAATTTAATTAGGTGTTTTTCACTTTGGTGCAGGCCATTTTTGTTCAAAGACCCACCTTGTACTTATATTACGATACAGAAATTTGCTAGTAATTGCAGATGTATTTCATAGGTGCAAAAAACACCTTTTATTATCCTTTTATTATCCGTACACAATTTAATTAGGATTTTTTCACTTTGGCGCAGGCCATTTTTGTTCAAAGACCCATATTGTACTTATATTAGGATACAGAAATTTGCTAGTAATTGCAGGTGTATTTCATAGGTGAAAAAAAATCCTTTTATTATCCGTACACAATTTAATTAGGTGTTTTTCACTTTGGCGCAGGCCATTTTTGTTCAAAGACCCACCTTGTACTTATATTACGATACAGAAATTTGCTAGTAATTGCAGGTGTATTTCATAGGTGCAAAAACCACCTTTTATTATCCGTACACAATTTAATTAGGTGTTTTTCACTTTGGCGCAACACAGTTTTGTTCAAAGACCCATCTTGTACTTATATTAGGATACAGAAATTTGCTAGTAATTGCAGGTGTATTTCATAGGTGCAAAAACCACCTTTTATTATCTGTACACAATTTAATTAGGTGTTTTTCACTTTGGCGCAGCACAGTTTTGTTCAAAGACCCACCTTGTACTTATATTACGATACAGAAATTTGCTAGTAATTGCAGGTGTATTTCATAGGTGCAAAAACCACCTTTTATTATCCGTACACAATTTAATTAGGTGTTTTTCACTTTGGCGCAGGCCATTTTTGTTCAAAGACCCACCTTGTACTTATATTACGATACAGAAATATGCTAGTAATTGCAGATGTATTTCATAGGTTAAAAAACCACCTTTTATTATCCGTACACAATTTAATTAGTTGTTTTTCAATTTGGCGCAGCCCAGTTTTGTTCAAAGACCCATCTTGTACTTATATTAGGATACAGAAATTTGCTAGTAATTGCAGGTGTATTTCATTGGTGCAAAAACCACCTTTTCTTATCCGTATAACATTTAAATAGCTGTATTGCACTTTGGTTCGCCCCAGTTTTTTTCAAATAGCAATTGATGACAAAATGCGGTTGGGGTCAGAAGGCATTTCCAAAGATCAAGAGGCCAAAGAGGATGATTTTGTCTGCTCTGACGCCCAGTTGCTGATGCCATCAGAGGAGGAGAAGGAAGCCGGTCAATCGGCAAAAATCCCGGGCTGGCGGCAACGCCTTGCAGTGCCTGTTGCTTGTAGCCCGCAGCTCCAGGATGCAGAATGTCAGGACAAGGAAGTCACCTGTGTTGATGATGATGATGATGACATTGCGGACCCAAAGTGGTCTTTTCAGCAGAATTTGCTTGCGAGCGCTTTATCACTGGACGAGGAGGAAGACGAGGAGGGTAATGTCAGTACGGCTCCCGCCTCAAAAATGGAGAGGGCGGTCGCAGAAGTCCGCTGAGATGATTCCACCAGCCATGATCAGCGGAAACACCACTCCTCGCTTATCGCCGTTGAAAAGGTCCAGGACCTCTCAAGCCTGGGCCTTTTTCGAGCAAGCCTCTGATTCACCCAGCGATGTCATATGCCGCCTTTGCCGTAAACGCATCAGTAGAGGAAAGAAGCTTAGGTGTTTAACCACCACCAACATGTCTAGTTACATGCAGCGAATGCATGAGTTGAAATGGAGGGAACACTTGGCCAAAAAAGGCCACACCGATGCCGGGCTTCCAACCACTGTCACACCCTCTGTCTCCGCCTCCTCCTCCTCCGCCACCACCAAGCGTTCCTCAGCTGCCCATGTCTCTCAGAGTCATGATCAGGGATCAGCCTCCGCTTCAGCCTCCACCGTCGCCGAGTCCCCACCACAACCCACCAGAGACCCGTCCTACCCCTTCTCCTTCCACCAGTTTGACGACCTGCACGCCGTACAGCGGCGAGTCTAGCAGCCAGCCTTCTGTCTACCAGGTTTGGGAGCAGAAGAAACACTTTAACCCAAACCATCCCAAAGCTAAAAGTCTGAATGTCGGCATTGCCAGGCTTTTGGACTTGGAAATGTTGCCTTTCCGTCTGGTGGACACAGATGGGTTCCGCCACGTCATGGCCCTTGCCTACCCCCAATACCAGATGCCGAGCAGGCATTTCTTTTCTAGAAAAGCCGTCCCTGCCCTGGCCAGCCACGTGTCATCTATAATTTCAAGCGCGTTGTCTGTATCTGTGTCCTGCAAAGTCCATCTGACCACCGACACATGGATTAGTAAGCACGGTCAAGGCCACTATATCTCTGTGACAGCTCACTGGGTGAGCTGGGTGGATGTCTCTGGTGGTGACGGTGGCTCTCAGGCTCGGCGCACGCTCTTCAATAGCGCAGGGATGGTGCAGGGTTCTTTCCCTCAAGGTCCTCTGGTGGCATCACGTGCCCAGAGAAACCAGGCCGTGTTGAAATTAATCTGTCTTGGAGACCGTCCACACACAGGTCAGGAGCTGTGGACGGCTCTTTGTAACGAGACCGAGCGCTCGGTTGGGTGAAAAGAACCTTGTGCCAGGCAAGGTGGTGTTCAATAACGGTCGAAATCTGCTGGCCGCCCTTAAGATCGGTAGGCTGGAGCACATCCCTTGCCTGGCACATGTCATGAACCTTATCGTCCAGAAATTTCTAAAGCGCTAGCCGGGTCTGGACTGCCTGCTGAGGAAGGCTCGAGGTCTGAGCTCACACTTCCGCTTCCACACTCTGCTTCAGCACGACTGTTTTCGATGCTGCATCATAAGGGCAATTTTTGCTGTGTTAATGGATGACGGACGCCTGCCTGGGCTCTCACCGCACCCACTGTAACTCGGGCACTGCTAGCTTAACCTGCGTGCTAATAGATGACGAACACAAGCCCTGGCTCTCACCGCACCCACTGTAACTCGGGCCCTGCTAGCTGAACCTGCGTGTTAATAGATGACGGACGCCAGCCTTTACTCTCACCACACCCATTATAAGTCCGGCCCTGCCAGCTGAACCTGCGTGATCCACGTTTACAGCCTCACCCGCCTTGATCAATAATTTCCTCCAACCCACTTGACAGTAGAATGAAGGATTTTCAGACAGGCCTTGTTGACCTACTGGGGACATCTGTTTTGTTTGCTTCACATTCTAATGTCACGGTGGAACAATGTCACCAGTAGAATGGCAAGTAGCTCTAGCAGCAGCAGTAATGGAAAACGAGTTGTTTTTAATATAGTTTATTTCTTATTGAGAAATTTTCTGCTGATGGTCCATAAGGGCACCTGTGCGGGTTTTTGGGTCATGCTGCAGTACAGGACATGGATAGTCAATGTCCAGTTTAACTGAAATGGTTTTTGAAAGACTCCTTTTTCCGGCACTTTTTAATCTGTGGGTCAGACAGGTTTTGGGGTCATGCTGCGGTCCAGGACAGGCATAGTCAATGTCCTGTTCAACTAAAATGGTGGTTGAAAGACTCCTTTTTCCGGCACTTTTTAAATCTGGGGGTCATGCAGGTTTGGGGCTCATGCTGTGGCCCAGGACAGGTATAGTGAATGTCCAGTTCAACTAAAATGGTGGTTGAAAGACTCCTTTTTCCGGCACTTTTTAATCTCTGGGTCAGACAGGTTTAAGGGTCATGCTGTGGCCCAGGACAGGTATAGTCAATGTCCAGTTCAACTAAAATGGTGGTTGAAAGACTCCCTTTCCAGGCACTTTTTAACTCTGGGGGTCATGAAGGTTTGGGGCTCATGCTGTGGCCCAGTACAGGCGTAGTCAATGTCAAGTTCAACTAAAATGGTCTTTGACATACACCTTATTCCGGCAATTTTTAAATCTGTTGGTCATGCAAGTTTGGGGCTCATGCTGTGGCCCAGGACAGGTATAGTCAATGTCCAGTTCAACTAAAATGGTGGTTGAAAGACTCCTTTTTCAGGCACTTTTTAATCTCTGGGTCAGCCAGGTTTGGGGGTCATGCTGCGGCCCAGGACAGGTATAGTCAATGTCCAGTTCAACTAAAATGGTGATTAAAAGACTCCTTTTTCCGGCACTTTTTAATCTGTGGGTCAGACAGGTTTATTGGTCATACTGCGGTACAGGACAGATATAGTCAATGTCCAGTTCAACTAAAACGATGGTTAAAAGACTCCTTTTTCCGGCACTTTTTAATCTGGGGTCATGCAGGTTTGGGGTCATGCTGCGGCCCAGGACAGGTATAGTCAATGTCCAGTTCAACTAAAATGGTGGTTCAAAGACTTCTTTTCCCAGCACTTTTTAATCTGTGGGTCAGGCAGGTTTAATGGTCATACTGCGGACCAGGAAAGATATAGTCAATGTCCAGTTCAACTAAAATGGTGGTTGAAAGACTCCCTTTTCCGGCACTTTTTAACTCTGGGGGTTATGCAGGTTTGGGGCTCATGCTGTGGCCCAGGACAGGTATAGTCAATGTCAAGTTCAACTAAATGGTGGTTGAAAGACTCCTTTTTCAGGCACTTTTTAATCTCTGGGTCAGACAGGTTTTGGGGTCATGCTGCGGCCAGGACATGTATAGTCAATGTCCAGTTCAACTAAAATGATGGTTGAAAGACTCCTTTTTCCGGCACTTTTTAATCTGTGGGTCAGACAGGTTTAATGGTCATACTGCGGTACAGGACAGATATAGTCAATGTCCAGTTCAACTAAAATGATGGTTAAAAGACTCCCTTTTTCTGGCACTTTTTAATCTGGGGTCATGCAGGTTTGGGGTCATGCTGCGGCCCAGGACAGATATAGTAAATGTCCAGTTCAACTAAAATGGTGTTTAAAAGTCTCCTTTTCACAGCAATTTTTAATATGTGGGTCAGGCAGGTTTAATGGTATTACTGTGGTCCAGTAAAGATATAGTCAATGTCCAGTTCAACTAAAATGGTGGTTAAAAGACTCCCTTTTCCGGCACTTTTTAACTCTGGGGGTTATGCAGGTTTTGGGCTCATGCTGTGGCAGGGACAGGTATAGTCACTGTCAAGTTCAACTAAAATGGTGGTTGAAATACTCCTTTTTCCGGCAGTTTTTAAATCTGTGGGTCATGCAAGTTTGGGGCTCATGCTGTGGCCCAGGACAGGTATAGTCAATGTCCAGTTCAACTAAAATGGTGGTTGAAAGACTCCTTTTTCAGGCACTTTTTAATCTCTGGGTCAGACAGGTTTTGGGGTCATGCTGCAGCCCAGGACAGGTATAGTCAATGTCCAGTTCAACTAAAATGATGGTTGAAAGACTCCTTTTTCCGGCACTTTTTAATCTGGGGTCAAGCAGATTTGGGGTCATGCTGCGTTCCAGGACAGGTATAGTCAATGTCCAGTTCAACTAAAATGGTGGTTCAAAGACTTCTTTTCCCAGCACTTTTTAATCTGTGGGTCATGCAGGTTCGGGGCTCATGCTATGGCCCAGGACATGGATAATCAATGTTCAGTTCAAGTAAAATGATGGTTCAAATAATACTGCCTTCTGGCACTTTTTAATTTGTGGGTGATGCAGGTTTAAGGGTCATGCTGTGGTACAAGACAGGGATAGTGAATGGTCTGTGATTTTTTTTCTGTGACTTTTATAACCTAGTGGTTGCCAAGATGAAAGCACGTATCCATTTGACTGTTGTGGATGTTAATTCCAGCTTCTCCAGCCCTGTTTGGGTGTACGAATGAAGGTGTTGTTCCTCTCCCATAGACTTTAATGGTCATCGGAGATAATCTATTATTGACTATCGGATATCGGCATGATAATTAACGATATCGACTATCGACCCGATGACGATAGTCGACGCAATCGCTCATCACTATTCTGGATCACTCATGGGGCCAGAGAAACAATCCGGTACCCACTTTACATGTACTGATCTCACAGTGCTTCCTATCTGCTGCAGAGCACGGCATCTCCATTCGGAGTACCCTGCTGCCTGCACAGTTGCTGGGGCTCAAGTACTTTTCTTCCCCATTGCCTTATGTCCTGGTACACTCTTGGGACCAGAGAAACAATCCTTTACCCACTTTACTTGTACTGACCTCAAAGTGCTTCTTATCTGCTGCACAGTATCTGCGTTCAGAGTACCCTGCTGCTTGCAGAGATGCTGGGTTCAAGTGCTTCTCTTCCCCATTGCCTTATGTCCTGGTACACTCTTGGGACCAGAGAAAAAATCCGGTACCCACTTTATTTGTACTGACTTCACAGTGCTTCTTACCTGCTGCATAGCAGTGCATCTCTGTTCGGAGTACCCTGCTGCCTGCAGAGATGCTGGGGCTGAGAAGGAGTTGGAAGGGTTAAGTGTTGAGGCTCTGGATAATCGTTTCTCCCTGTGAGCTCCTCTAAACTTATCAGTCGTCCACTGTCTGAATTCTTTCACCTGCCACCGGGTTCTTTCTTGGCTCTTTGGGTGGAGGAGCTTTTCTCCTCTGCTTTGACATGTATTCGTGGGCCAAATATAATTACACTGTGGGCCAGATTTGGTCCAAGAGCCACCGCTTGCTATAGATCATGAAAAGAAAACATTCATATGGTCAGTGAACACATCTTGGAAGAATCTATAAACGTGTTTCCCGATAGTAGACAGGTTTACATTTTTTTACCCCAAAGTCCAGTTGTCACTTCGGTATGTCTTATATAGGCAGGTATAGGCGCTGTAGGAGGTATAGGGCCAGCTGTAGGCAGGTATAGGGCCAGCTGTAGGCAGGTATAGGGCCGCTGTAGGCAGTATAGCCGCTGTAGAGGTATAGGGCCAGCGTAGGCAGGATAGGGCAGGTTTAGGGCAGCTGTAGGGAGGTATAGGGCCAGCTTAGGCAGGTATAGGGCCAGCTATAGCAGGGAAGGGCAGTATAGCAGGTATAGGGCCAGCTGTAGGCAGGTATAGGCCAGCTGAGCAGGTATAGGGCCAGCTGTAGGCAGAAAAACACTTACCTGGCTCCCCGCTGCTCCGTCTCCCGCGCCGCGCCGCCTCCTCACTGCTCCGTCTCCCGCGCCGCGCCGCCTCCTCGCTGCTCCGTCTCCCGCGCCGCGCCGCCTCCCCGCTGCTCCGTCTCCCGCGCCGCGCCGCCTCCTCGCTGCTCCGTCTCCGCGCTGCGCCGCCTCCTCGCTGCTCCGTCTCCTGCGCCGCCTCCTCGCTGCTCCGTCTCCCGCGCCGCGCCGCCTCCTCGCTGCTCCAGCCTCCCGCGCGCTCATCCCGGCACAGGCAGTGACGTCATCAGGCCGCGCTACGTCTTACTTTCGGGGTACGTCTTACATTAGGCGACCTCCCCAAGACACCGATACGTCTTACTATCGGGGGTGTCTTACTATCGGGGAAACACGGTATATCTGAGCTATATGAGGAACAAGCTTCCCTCATTATCAAACGTTTTTTATGGAGGAACAATATGCCAGACAGAACTACATGCATGCTGTGCACCGTTTCCTCCCTCCGATTAGTAACCCCCGTGACGAGATTGAGGGGTGCTGATCGGATACCATTGCAGCTGGAAGCCTAATGAAGGCTTCTGTAGCTGCCATGATAAGGGTTCTATTATTCTAGATAGATAGATAGATAGATAGATAGATAGATAGATAGATAGATAGATAGATAGATAGATAGATAGATAGAGAAAGAAAGATATGATGACATAGATATGAGAGAGATAGATAGATAGATAGATAGATAGATAGACTGAAACGTTGCAAGTAAATTACAGTTATTTTCTCACATTCAGTGGAGTGCTGTGGATTTTCTTCTTTTTAGAGAGATATATATTGTAAAGGCATGGTAACGTGGAATTTTTTGGGCAATGATTGGCAATATTTTCTGAGTACTCAAGGAAAATACTACTCGGCATTGTCTGCTGGTACATTACATTTTTCTCAGGATCTCATTGTCTGTAAACCTGGCCTTGTTCTTAACACCTCTTTTTATATCACGCTGATCAGGGAATTGTACTTCCTCCCTATCATCGTCGCTTACTGCACATAACAAGCTATTTCAGTCCTGTGCCATTTGAAATAATACTGCCATTTCATTGAAACTGATAAGAGCGCATTTAATATTTATTTTATGGGCTGTTATTAGAAAACCCAGGTGCAGAAATCTCACAGAACAAATTGTCCCTGGCCGGACACGAGCGGAGTGTCAAGAGGAGGGAAGCCATTGTTTAGATAGCTCTGCTGTGGCTTAGATCGAAGCACAAATGGAAATGAATAACAAAATATCAAAAGACGGACGCCTCTTTGTTGTTCAACCAAATGTATCCACCGGGATCAGAGTAAAGAATGTATTGACATGCACTAGAAATGTGACATCATTGTGCTTCTCGATACCTGCACATCATACCTATTGTGAGGACTAGAATTTAGCGGTTTGGGAGAACTGTAATAGAAATAAAACTTAACTTTTAATATCAAAGACACCTAAAATTTCATTGATCATACAAATAAATAGCCAAAAATACAAAAAGTACTCCCTGTCCTTACCCTATATCCTAAAACAAGAGAGAGTAGGAGAACAAATAGATATACCCCCTACCTAGCAATAAAGGGATAACTGCCCCGATAAGGACGACCCCTATTAGCAACCTACCCCTAAGGAAAACCTTGTGGATTCCCTAAGGCTCCAGATCTACCACAGAAAGAGGAGGAGAGGGAAGATCGTGTCCACCACAGGGGTGCCTAATGGAGAAGAATAACTAGATAGTAAATACCGTTGCTAAAAATTTAGTCAAAAACACTATTCATTACTCTAGGTTACAGTGTTTTTTTTGGGAAATCATACATTCATGTTTGTAAAAAGCCAATCCCTATATCACTCCAATGCATTTTGCATTTCCCCCATGTTTTTTTGTGGGTTCATCAGGGAGAAAAAAATTCTTGGAAAGTCCAGAGATACACACTAGACAGATCATTGGTTTAAGAAATAAATAGCAGACAGATGTCATTCATCCAACCTTGGAAAAGGATATCTTACATACGCCTGTGTGGACAAATTCCATATAGGGTCCTAAGAAAAAAAGAGGGAATTAGATACTGGGGACCCATCCACATACATAACACTGGCTAGTGTGATAGAAATAAATGTTCCGGAAATGCTGCCTCACACACAAATCACCGCTAGATATTGATCAACGAATCTTATGCGTAAGCCCAAACCGATCAGCAGTTGAATCTGAGAAGGGGAGGGCAGAGAGAAGGAAAGAGTTACTTACCCATCCATTGCACAAACTGCGGTAACAGGATATAGCATACTCACATACCGCCTACAGGATGTTCGGGCAAGGAGCTATGGGGTCCTCACGATATGTTGAGGCGTGCCTTATTCGCCTTGCTTCCAGTTTAAATGGCTAGGAAAAGCAGATAGAGGTTTTTTTGGATAAGGATTTAACATCAGGCTCAAGACCTACTCCCTGACTTAACTCTGTGTTTAGGGATCTAAACACTAAATATAAAGCTAATATAAAATCGTGGTTGGAGGTGAAGTTTCTTGAAAATGACATAAAAAACCAGATCGTACCAAAGGGGTTAAGGATTATACTTCTTCCAGCTAATCGAGATCGAAATATTAGTTTACTTAATAAGTGGGAGCAAGAGGCAACTGCCTCCTCCCTGAGGTTCATGGGACTCCTATTAAAGGAGGAAAAAACCTACCCTGGAAACCTCCACAGCTGCCCTGAAGCAGAGTATTGAGAATACACTAAAAGGTGAAAACAATTTAGCCAAAAAAGAAACTGAATTACAGAAGAACATTGAAAAATGTAATACTCTGCTCCAGGAATGTAAGCACGGGCAATTTATAAGGGACTTAACAGAATTTAGGGGAAAAAAAGAACGTATTCCTTTTTCGGACATAGACCAAAGAAGAGGGAATCAACTTATCAAACAAGGAACAAGACACATGGGGTCCAAATCGGAAAAAATATAGAGAGAACCACAGGCAATTCAGGAGACAATGGACCAGGGACGTCCGCTGCCTTGTCCTTATTGCTGCTGCTGGAACTGGGACCAACCAATCTTTTTTAGAGGGGGTTAGACTAGGGACCAGGGGCGTAACTAGAGAAGCTAGGGCCCCAAAGCAAACTTTTGGATGGGGCCACCTCCCTGACCACAAACATTTACCAGGACATGCTGTTAGATAATGTAGATAATACAAGGGGTGAATACCTCACCATACATATCACCATCATACTGCTACCAAACAAATCCCACTATACCAAGACCAACATTACTAATAACACTACTACATATGGACCTGATTATACCGCCAGAACATGACCACAAAGTGACTGAATAATACCCCTACACTATTACTGATCAGTACACAAATACCAATAGTACCGCCATATAGTGACCATATAGCATACCTCCCAACTGTCCCTATTTTGGAGGGACAGTCCCTATTTGTGACCCTTGTCCCCCCTTAGCTCTATAAATGTCCCTCTTTTTCCTTTAGAAAACAGATTTACGTCAATAAACTGAGTATCTCGCTTTAAAAAGTATCTGGTTGCTTCTTCGCTGTATATTACATAACAACATACTTAATATTTTATAATCAGATACAAAGCAATCCTGAAAATGTCTCCCTTTTTATCCGTCTAAAAAGTTGGCATGTATGTGTGGGGGCGTGATTAAAGGCGTGTCTTGGTGTGATATCATGTTTTGGGTGTGGTTAGAGGCGTGGCCTGATGTGTCCTCTTTGCACTCTCTAAAAGTTGGGAGGTATGCTTATAGTGGTATAAATTAGTGTACACAGGTGCTCTACAGACTGTGTATTACCACCATACAGTGAACAAATAGTGGTAGATGCAAGTGTACACAGGCTCTGCAGACTGTATATTACCTCCATACAGTGACCATATAGTGGTAGACACCAGTGTACACAGGCTCTGCAGACATATAAGTGATTACAGTGCAGTTACATCTTGTGACTCACAGGTGACATTTCTCTGACGAGTCGTTGACTTTCCCTTTTGTTCTGCATCTCCCGACCCTGGAGATTTAGACACAAATATCTTAGAATCCTGACTTTTCCAGCACCTGCCCCCTGGCTATATGGGGTCCATTTAGGCAGGCAGGGTTTAGCTAGGCTAAATGGGGCCCCAGATAGGCAAAGTTAAGGTAGTTATAGGGAGCCATACAGGTAGACAGGGGTTAGGTGGGCTCTAGGGGCTATATAGGTAGGCAGGGTTTAGGTAGCTAAAGGGTCCCCATATAAGTAGACAGGCAGGTAATCTTTAGGGGGCTATAGGGGCTACATAGGCAGACAGGTTTCACGGGGGCTATAGGGCTATTCAGGAAGGCAGACTTAGAGAGCTAAATAGGCAGGCTTTAGGGGGTTATCTCGTCCGGCTTTAGGGGGGACTATGTAGGCCGGCGGGGGTTAGGTAGGCAGACTGGGGGGCTATGCAGGCAGGCTAGGGGTATATAGGCAGGCTGGGGGGCTATGCAGGCAGGCTGGGGGGCTATGGAGGCTGGCAGGGGGGCTACATATACAAGCAGGCAGGGTGGGCTATATATACAGGCAGGGCTATAAATACCGGCAGGGTGGGCTATATATACAGGCAGGCAGGGTGGGCTATATATACAGGCAGGCAGGGTGGGGTTATATATAAAGGCAGGCAGGCTGGGTGGGCTATATATACAGGCAGGCAGGGTGGGCTATATATACAGGCAAGCAGGGGGGCTATATACAGGCAGGCAGGCTGGGTGGGCTATATATACAGGCAGGCAGGGTGGGCTATATACAGGCAGGCTGGGTGGGCTATATACAGGCAGGCAGGGTGGGCTATATATACAGGCAGGCAGGGTGGGCTATATACAGGCAGGCAGGGTGGGCTATATACAGGCAGGCAGGGTGGGCTATATACAGGCAGGCTGGGTGGGCTATATACAGGCAGGCAGGCTGGGTGGGCTATATACAGGCAGGCAGGCTGGGTGGGCTATATATACAGGCAGGCAGGCTGGGTGGGCTATATACAGGCAGGCAGGCTGGGTGGGCTATATACAGGCAGGCTGGGTGGGTGGGCTATATACAGGCAGGCAGGCTGGGTGGGCTATATACAGGCAGGCTGGGTGGGCTATATACAGGCAGGCTGGGTGGGCTATACAGGCAGGCAGGCAGGGTGGGCTATATGCAGGCAGGCTGGGTGCGCTATACCCAGGCCGGCCGGGTGGGCCATAGGCAGGCAGGCTGGGTGGGCTATATACAGGCAGGCAGGCTGGGTGGGCTATATACAGGCAGGCTGGCTGGGTGGGCTATATACAGGCAGGCAGGGAAGGTAAAATAAGAAATAGGTTACTTACCTCAGCCCACGCTCCCACGATGCGCTGCGCTGCAGCCTCTCTGCTCAGCGCGGGCAGCGCGATCATGTGACGTAATCGCGCCACCCACCTGATCACAGAGAGCCAGCGCCTGCTGTCAGGAAGAGTAGCAGAGCCGAGCACCGGATGCGCTCCACTCTGCTACCACGGGGCAGCGCTGTCTCTGAACGCTCGGGCTGGTGGGCCCGGGCGTTCAGAGGCGAGATGCGCCGGGACCCTCAGCTCCTCGCCCACCGCAGTGAGCTGTTAAGTTCACTGCCGGCGGGCCCAGGAGCGGCATTACCGGGGTAGCAGACATGGTAGCATCTGCCCCGGGGCATGGGCCCCCTAAGCAATGGGCCCCGGGGCAGCTGCTACGTCTGCTACCCCGGTAGTTACGCCAGTGCTAGGGACTAAAACCATGATTATGGAGACAGATGTAGGTGCTATGGCTGATGTCATAAATTTGTCCTCAAAGACTCTCAATGAAGGAGAACTTAATGTCCTGATAAGGGGTTTTTCGTTTGTAATGAATACCCCTTAAGGGCTTTCGATTGGGTGAAGGTGTCCACCTGTTTGCTAGAAACTTAAAGTGGAAAAAATTATTTAAAATGAAAGATCAGAGACAATGTGTACGACTTGGCATCTGTCCCGAGGACTTACCTGGTGTTAATATGCTAACTTCTCTCCTAAATGATAATGATAGGGATTGATTGAAGGGTCCGTTTTCCTCCTTGAGATCTAAAACCTTAAAACATCCTCCGAAAACAGATTATAATGTTGATGTGTTCACAAAGATTGTGAGTGAGGCTATTGAGAAACTTGGTGATGGTTTTCACCTTAACTGTAGAACTCTTAATTTATCTAGGGCAGACTATCTGGCTCTCAAAGACTCGAACAAGATAGCTCAATTGTCATCAAGGCTATATACAGCTCCATCCCACATGAGGCAGGTATCATGGCTGTTGAAGCTTTTTTGAGCAATAGAAGCTTCACTTGGTCCTCCAAAATGATTTCATTCTAGAAGTGCTTAGCTATGTTCTCACTCACAATGGCCATAGTCCACCAGCTCAGAGGCATGGCAATGGGCAACCCCTTTGCGCCAACATATGCAAACCTGATCCTGAGCTGGTGGGAGACCAATATTTTGTTTTCTGATCAGTATAGTGATGTACAGGAATGTATCGCCCTTTGGGGGTAATAAATTGATGATATTACCATAATATAGACAGGAACAAGGGAGACCTTTGCATCCTTTGTCCAGAGATTGAATGTAAATCCAACTGGCCTTCACTTTACATCTGAAATTAATAAAGATATACTTTGCTTTTTGGATTAAGTAATGTCTAAAGGGATGGAAGGCACTTTGGAAACTTCAGTCTTTAGGACAGAAACAGCAGGCAATAGCCTTCTCGGGTGGGAAAGCTACCATCCGTTCCCCCTGAGGAAGGGTATACCAAGGGGAAAGTTCATTAGGGTGAGACAAAATTGTTCCAATTTTGACACATTTAAGTGGGAAGCTGCTGAACTGACTGAGAGATTCCAAGAATGAGGTTATCCAAAAATACACACCCAAGCTTGTCATTTTGCCGCTCTAGCAGACTGTTTGTCCCTATTGCAAATGAAAGAGAGGGAAAACATTAAGAGCGTTCATACAGTATAATTGGAACCTGTGATGTGGTGGCTGATAAGATCCGGGAGATTCTGCACACCTATTGGCCTATATTAAACAGGACCCTCTACTGAGGGATGAGATAGATGACCACCCTGTCGTCACCGTCAGCAGAGGTCGTAATCTAGGGGACTTCCTAGTACACAGCCTTTATGTACCACCAAAACCCCCAAGTACTTGGCTGTCATGTGAAGTAAAGAGGACATATAGGTGTGGTGCTTGCCAATACATTCAGGTATCCAAAAGTTTTACCTGTACTGTCACAAGAAAAATCTTTAAACTGTTCGGTTTTGCAAACTGCAAGACCAGTGGAGTCATCTATCAATGTAGCTGTGGGTGCCCAAAAACATATGTAGGTAAGACATTAAGAGAACTGCGACAATGCATTCTAGAACACATAGGGGATGTTGAACACCAAAGGGACACGTCTCTAGCGAGACATATAATTGATTTTTATAAAGACAATCCCAGGGATGTCTTGTTTTCTGTTTTTGGAAGTTGTTTCCCCAAGTCCATGCAAAGGTTAATTTACAAAAATCCTCCAAATGGAAACACAATGGATCTTCAGACTGAAGTCCCTTAAACCCACTGGTCTAAATCTCCTTCCCGCCATTTATAGAACAATAGTGTTACCCTTATATATGTGACATGGCATCAATGTAATTTTATTTATCAATATCTACACGTACCCTTGTTCTTCATTTATCCTTTTAAGAGGTTTATTCACTACTTGGATGTTAAAGAACTATGCATTCCTTTATGCTAGGATATATAGCTGACACTAGTAGACACCTAAGGAGAATTACCACCTAGATAAATGTTGACATCAAACCCTTTATACAGGTAGGCGTCTGGGAATCATGCCACTATGGGTCTTTGCCTGTAATATGGTGTATGAACAGGCTTTTAACAGTATTCATCGGGAAACCATGTAAAAAAGGTATTACAGTGTAAACCACAGTGGAGCCATAGGGGTCTATAGGACACTGAAGTGTCAGACTGATGTTCCTTGGACCCACCAGAGGAAATAATTAGGGCCCACCCTCTCTTTATAAAGGACATGGACACTTTAAAGGGGTTTTGCCACAAAGTAAAATCGATGTGTGAAACTTGCAAACTAAATAACAAACACTTTCACAATTCATTGGTAAAAATTCTGCACCGTTTCTGTTTTAGCTGCTCCTTTAGGCCATGTTCACATGGCTTATTTGGGCACGGATTGGAGCCGTACTGCGCACCGGATTTGCGCTGCAGTACAGCTCCAATCCGTCCCTGTCATTACTGTAATCCACAGTTCTCATAGAGAACTAAGGATTCCGTCGCTCCTAACCGCTCGGCGAATCCGCCGGGCGGGGAGAAATTGACATGCACATTATTTACGGCGCATACGCGCCGTAAATAATGCATTGTCTATGGGGCCGGCGGGCAGCTCCCCCGCCGCGCCCCCGCCATGCCCCGCCCCGCCCCTTATTCAAGCCGTATTGCGGGCGGGATCCGCGGGATGGGCACTTTGATTACCTGGTCATGCCATTTGGACTATGTAATGTGCCTGCCGTCTTCCAGGAGTTCGTGAATGATGTCTTCAGGGATCTCCTTTATACCTGTGTCATGGTCTACCTGGACGACATCTTGGTGTACTGACCTAATCTAGAGACTCATCGCGTCCATGTTTGCCAGGTACTGAGGTGCCTTCGAGCTAACCACCTGTATGCCAAACTAGGGAAGTGCCTCTTTCATCAAACCAGTCTTCCATTTCTGGGCTACATCATCTCTGACCAGGGCCTACGGATGGACCCAGCCAAGTTGTCGGCTGTGTTTCAATGGCCACGCCCAGTCGGCCTTCGGGCCATACAGCAGTTCCTGGGTTTCTGCAATTATTACCGGCAGTTTATCCCGCACTTCTCCACGCTGGTGGCTCCCATTGTGGCCCTCACGAAGAAAAATGCAAATCCACGCAGCTGGCCCTCCCAGGTGGAGAAAGCATTCTCTAAGCTAAAAAATACTTTCGCCACCGCATCTATCCTGTCGCGGCCGGACCCCGCGAAACCTTTCTCGCTTGAAGTAGACGCCTCATCAGTGGGAGTTGGAGCAGTCCTCATGCAAAAAGGGGCCCACGGGCAAAATGGTCACTTGTGGCTTTTTTTCAAGACATTCTCACCAGCGGAAAGAAATGACACTATCGGAGACCGGGAGCTGTTAGCCATCAAACTGGTATTGGAGGAATGGCGTTATCTGCTGGAAGGTGCTCGACATTCCATCTGTATCTACTCAGATCACAAGAACCTCCAATACCTCCAGACAGCACAGCGACTAAATCCGCGTCAAGCTAAGTGGTCACTCTTCTTCTCCTGGTTTAATTTCCAGATCCATTTCCATCCTGCAGAAAAGAATGTGAAGGCTGATGCCCTCTCCCGTTCCTCCGACGTGTTGGGTGAAGAAGTAACCCCAGAGCACATAATCCCCCCAGAGCGTCTTGTCTCCGCAGCTCCTGTCGACCTCCGGAACGTCCCGCCGGGGAATACATACGTTAGCCCTGCGCTCCGAAGGCATATCCTGAAGTGGTGACACTGCTCATTGGTGGCCGGGCATCCCGGTGCTCGCAAGACGTTTCTCCTGATCTCTCAGTTCTATTGGTGGCAGGACATCGCTAAAGATGTCAAGGAATTCGTCGAGTCGTGTACCTCCTGTGCCCGCAACAAGAAACCTCGTCACAAACCGACGGGGCTCATGCACCCACTACCCATCCCCACGCAATCATGGTCTCACGTGGCGATGGACTTTATAACCGATCTTCCCCCTTCGTCCGGTAACACCGTTGTCTGGGTGGTCACAGATCGGTTTTCTAAAATGGCGCATTTTGTCCCACTGCCAGGCCTGCCTTCTGCCCCGTGCCTGGCCGAGCTGTTTTTTAACCACATTTTTCGTTTGCACAGGTTTCCTTAGCAGATCGTCTCGGATCGAGGGGTCCAGTTCGTTTCTAAGTTCTGACGGGCCCTTTGTTCTCAACTCCAGGTGAAGCTTGATTTCTCCTCGGCTTACCATCCCCAGACGAATGGTCAGGTAGAGAGAGTCAATCAGGTTCTAGGTGGTTACCTGCGCCACTTCTTCTCTGCTCGACAAAATGACAGTTGCAAGTTCCTGTCACTCCCTGAGATGTTGTAGTCTGAATGGACTCCTAGTGAGGTAACATGTTAGTGTTAGGGACTTCACCTGTGCTGGGATCCCCTTGACGCTTTTGGGAGGTGAGCTTAAACAATTTTTGATCAATAACTGAAAACTAAGAATCCCAGGTTTTCATATTTTCCTCAGCAGTAATGCATTTTCAAAAAATCCTATATACCTTGATGTTTTACTTAGTTTTAGTGTGCCACTGATATTTGTATTGGATGTATGCTATTGCCTTACCAGTGTGCACCTATGCTTACGTTTTTCAAAGTATATTTTGGATGTGCACAGCCTACCATTTTTTTGTAGTCTATTTGAGGAATGGCAGCCTCATTGGCTTGCTGCACTCCGCCTACCTCTTTTAAACTAGTGCAGGGTAATTCAGTTGCAAGTTCCTATCACTCCCTGAGATGTTGTAGTCTGAATGGACTCCTAGTGAGGTAACATGTTAGTGTTAGGGACTCACCTGTGCTGGGATCCCCTTGACGCTTTTGGGAGGTGAGCTTAAACAATTTTTGATCAAAAACTGTAAACTAAGAATCCCAGGTTTTCATATATTTCCTTAGCAGTAATGCATTTTCAAAAATTTCTATATACCTGGATGTTTTACTTAGTTTTTAGTGTGCCACTGATATTTGTATTGGATGAGCTGTTTTTTAACCACATTTTTCGTTTGCACGGGTTTCCTTAGCGGATCGTCTCGAATCGAGGGGTCCAGTTCGTTTCTAAGTTCTGACGGGCCCTTTGTTCTCAACTCTAGGTGAAGCTTGATTTCTCCTCGGCTTACCATCCCCAGACGAATGGTCAGGTAGAGAGAGTCAATCAGGTTCTAGGTGGTTACCTGCGCCACTTCTTCTCTGCTCGACAAAATGACTGGTCCAACTTGCTTCCGTGGGCAGAATTTTCTTACAATTCCCTAGACTCTGAGTCCGCGGGTGCCTCTCCCTTCTACATCGTGTATGGCCGGCATCCCCGCCCACCTTTCCCGTTGGCATCCCTGTCTGAGGTCCCAGCAGCGGACGCGTTGGTCCAGGACATGAAGGCCATCTGGGCTCTGACCCACCAATCTCTGCTCCGCGCTTCTGAGCGCACGAAGGCCCAAGCAGATAAAAGAAGAAGTCCCCCTCCAGTCTTCTCCCCGGGCGACAAGGTGTGGCTGTCGGCCAAATATGTCCGCCTCAAGATCCCGAGTTACAAACTGGGACCACGCTTTTTGGGACCTTTCGAGGTCCTGAAGCGCATTAACCCGGTGGCCTATAAACTCCGGCTCCCACCTACCATGCGCAGCCCGAACTCCTTTCATGTCTCGCTACTAAAACCCCTGCTCCTGAATCGTTTCTCTCGGAGGACAGTCCCTCCATCGTCTGTGGCTGATGCCTCTAATGTCTTTTTTGGTCAAGGAGATCTTGGGAATGAGGAGGACTAGAGGGAAACGATATTTTCCGAGGAAAGGTCTTGGGAGCCAGAAGAGAACATTCTGGACCATAACATAATCCAGAGATTCCTTCAGACCAGAAAGAGAGGGAGGCCAAAGGGGGGAGGTACCTCGTTCCGGGTCGCAGGCACATCCGTGCCCCGTTGCTGAGCGGCGCCGCGCCCCACACATCGGGACGCGGGCGCGCTCATTCCCCTGCAGGTCCCGAGTCTCACTTACACGGCAACGCTCCTGCTGCGGCTGCCTTTGTCTCTCGGCGCGCGCAGTCCCGCTCCCTATGGCGCACCCCGGCAGTGTTAAATTTAAAGGGCCAGCGCACCGGTAATTGGCTATTGCCGGTCGCTGCTCCTATTTAAGCCTGCCTCTTCCTAGTGACCCTGCCGGATCTTTAGTGCTCATTGCCTACTGAGAAAGCATTCGGTGATGTCTTGTCCTGATCTGCCGTTTACCGTACCTTCCTGCCTACGTCCCTCGACCACGAACCTCTGCCGCCTGTCCTGACATTCTGCCTGTTCCCGACTACGAGCCTGCCTGACGATTCTGTACCACGCCTACCCTTAGCCACCACAGTGAGCAAGTCCTGACAGTGAAAGCGACCTGGTAGACTCCCGCCGCAGCAAGTCCATCCCGCTTTGCGGTGGGCTCTGGTGAAAACCGGGACCTACTTAGATTCCGCTCCCTGGCGTGGGCTTTCTCCATCGCTTGCGGTGGTCCAGTGGATCCACTACCGCCAGGGCCGGGACAAGGCATTTTGGTGCCCTAGGCAAGTACAGCCAATGGCGCCCACCCCCCCCCCCTCACTCCCCAAAAAATTCCCACCCCTCCCCTCACTCCCCAAAAAATGCCCCCCCCACACTAATTCCTCTTACCCCTGCGCCAGGTCCTGTCACTAATTCTCTGCATATTCCACATAGCTCCCGTCCATCTCCTCAGCAGTCACTGCACAATGAAAATCAGCGATGACAAATTTGCTTTTTTTAAATCGCTCACCTCTATATGACAGTGTAATACCTTATACATAACAGTCACTAAATAATCCACCGATACATGGAGCAAATCTACCGGACGAAGGATTGTTACTAAAAACACTCCTACAAACCAAGACCCAAAACTATTACTACTTAAGGATCAAATAATCCTGCCAGACCCTGACCGAACGCGACCCCCACATGTGACATCAGCTGTACACAGGCTCTGATAACATATACCACCGCCATACAGTGACCATATAGTGGTAGATACTAGTTGTATGTAGGCTCTGCAGGAATATAAGTGATTACACTGCAGTTACATTTAGTGACTCACCGGAGACATCATTTCTGATCAGCGTCGTTCACCTTCCCTTTTCTTCTCCATCCGGTTCACACCTTCTTTGCTGATTGCTCCCGGCCAATACCTCTCCCTGCAGATTTGGACACAAATTATCTTAGAATCCTCACATTTCCCAAAGCAACTCCTTAATTATGGGTATATAAGTCCCCTCAGTTAGACAGGTATTTTGATATGCCCTCTCAGTCAGGCAAGGAAAGATATTGTCCCCCAAGACATGGTATATAAATATAGCGGCATCAGGGAGGTATATAGAATAGGATCACTCTCAGGCAGGTATATAGAATAGGGGCCCCCTCAGGCGGGGAATAGATATGGGTACTCACAGGTATATAGTTTTAGGGCCTCAGGCAGGGTTTCATAGCTTTTAAGGGGGCCCGGCAGGTTATGGGGCCACAGGCGGTATAAACTAGGGGGACAGGGAGTCAAAGGGGGCTCAGGAGGCGATAGGGGGTCAGGGAGGCGATGGGGGGGCCCCAAGGGAGGCTAGGGGCCCCAGGAGGGGAGGGGGCCCCAGGCAGGCAAGCGGGGGCCCCCGTGGCATATAGGGGGCCACAGGATGGGGTATGGGGGCTCAGGCAGGCGTTTGGGGGCTCAGGCAGGGATATGGGGGGCTCAGGCGGAATAAGGGCCAAAGGCAGGC
This sequence comes from Phyllomedusa bahiana, assembly GCA_025379985.1. Classification (NCBI taxonomy): domain Eukaryota; kingdom Metazoa; phylum Chordata; class Amphibia; order Anura; family Hylidae; genus Phyllomedusa; species Phyllomedusa bahiana. Next base: position 107,111 of record JAODAL010006302.1, on the reverse strand, counting down.
GGTGGGGCTAAGGAGGATTGGGCCAAGGCAGGCGTAGGGGGTAAGGCAGGCAAATAAAGGGCCCCAGGCAGGCGTATGGGGTCACAGGCGGGGTTAAGGGGGCCCCAGGGGAGTTATGGGGGGGACACAGGCAGCATTTTAAGGGGGACAGGCAGTATTTGGGGGGGAACAGGCAGGGATTTAGGGGAAAAAGGGGAGTATAAGGGGGCACACAGGCAGGCATTATAGGGGCCACGGGGAGTAATAGGGGCACACAGGCAGATTATATGGGCCACAGGAAATATATAGGGGGCACAAGCAGGCATTATAGGGGCCCAGGCAGGGATATAGGGGGCACACAGCGTATTAGGGGCCACAGGCAGGCATTATAGGGCCCAAGGCAGGTATATGGGGGCACCCAGGCAGCTTTAGGCCACAGGATTATATAGGGGCCCCCAGGCAGGCATTATAGGGGCCACAGGCAGTATATAGGGGGCACACAGGCAGGCATTATAGGGGCCACAGGCAGTATATAGGGGGCACACAGGAAGTATATAGGGGGCACACAGGCAGTATATAGGGGGCACACAGGCAGGCATAATAGGGGCCACAGGCAGTATATAGGGGCACACAGGCAGGCACTATAGGGGGCCCAGGCCGGAATAGGGGGCACACAGGCAGGCATTATAGGGGCCACAGGCAGTATTTAGGGGGCACCCAGGCAGTATATAGGGGGCACACAGGCAGGCATTATAGGGGCCACAGGCAGTATATAGGGGGCACCCAGGCAGGCATTATAGGGGCCACAGGCAGGTATAGGGGCACCCAGGCAGGGAATAGCCACAGGCAGGTTATAGGGGGCACCAGGCAGGCATTATAGGGCCACAAACCAGTATATAGGGGGCACACAGGAAGTATATAGGGGGCACACAGGCAGTATATAGGGGGCACACAGGCAGGCATTATAGGGGCTACAGGCAGTATATAGGGGCACACAGGCAGGCACTATAGGGGCCACAGGCAGTATATAGGGGGCACACAGGCAGGCCCCTTAGGGCCCCAGGCAGTATAAGGGGTCCACAGCAGCATTATAGGGCCACAGGCAGTATATAGGGGCACACAGCATTATAGGGGGCACACAGGGAGCATTACAGGGGCCCAGGCAGTATATAGGGGGCACACGCAGGCATTATAGGGCCACAGGCAGTTATAGGGGCACCGGCAGGCATTATGGGCCACAAGCGTAAATAGGGGCACACAGGCAGCCCTTTAGGGCCCCAGCGTATAAGGGGCACACAGAGGCATTATAGGGGCCACGGCTGTATTAGGGGGGACCAGGCAGGGATTATAGGGGCCACAGGCAGTATTAGGGGCACACAGGCAGGCACTTAAAAATAACAACATTAATACTTACCTGCTTCCCGGGCGCGCACTCCTCTTCAGCCGCGCACTCCTCCGGCAGCTCCTCGGGCGCACAGCCATGACGGCCCGTGCGCCGAGGAGGGCAGGTCGCGATGACATCACATCATCGCGACGCTGCCGGCTGAGGGCAGGGGCGCGGGGGTCCCCAGCACTATGAGGACCCCGGCGCTCGCTGTGTCGGCTGCGGCTTACCCGGGGGATCCAGCGATCCTCCGGTGAGCGGCTCGAACTGTCCCGCGGAGCAGGAGCGCCGCTCTCGCTCGCAGAACGGTCAAAGAGGTCAGCGGCGCTTCAGGCCACGCAGCCCCTGGAGCCCGGGAGGTTCGGGCCGGGGGCCCTGCCTGCGCCCCTTAGGATAGGCAGAGGTAAAGGGGCCCTAGGCCGATCGCCTACCTCTGGCCTACCCGTTTGTCCCGCCCCGACTACCGCAGGGCTTACAAATATGAATTCAACAAATCAAACACGCCTCCTTCTGGGCACACAGAGCTGAAGAGCTGGATACAAGAGGTATGAAATTACATCATGGTAAAACCCCTTTAAGCCCACCTTAAAGCAATCATTGTGAATGCAGGATTTATAAGAATATCTGGTGACTGGTTCTTAAGTCAGCTAATGCTAGATCTTTGGGGCTATTAAATGTTAGGTGAAGATTATTGTGTTGAGGCTTGGGCCCACTGGGGGATCCTGTGAAACTCTGGTGGGCCAGTGTGACCCTGGGGCATAAGTATTTTCTTTTGGGCGATTGTGTATATTTTTTGTGCCAGATACGAAAGTATGGTAGACCATATATATGTCACAAACCATGATGTGAATGTGGTATAGTGGTATATTAATATTTTACCACATATATTTATATGGTCAGTCTTGGAGAAGCAAGCAGAGAGCCTCCCTCCTCATCGACCATACGATTGTCCTATCGACCTGCTGCCGGGTACCAGTCCTCCTCGGGCCAGAGTCTACCTCTTGTCCGTTCCCGAGACACAAGCCATGTCAGAATATATTCGGGAGAATCTCCAGAAGGGGTTTATACGAAAGTCCTCCTCTCCCGCGGGTGTGGGGTTCTTCTTCGTGGGAAAGAAGGACGGCTCCTTACGGCCCTGCATCGATTACCGGGGTCTTAATAAAATCACGGTGAAGAATCGGTACCCCCTGCCGTTGATCACGGAGCTCTTCGACCGCCTACGGGGTGCGAAGATCTTCACCAAGTTGGATTTGAGGGGGGCCTACAATTTGGTCTGAATCCATAAAGGAGATGAATGGAAGACGGCTGTTCCCACAGGGGAACAAGGAAAACCTTCAGTGGGTCCCTGAGCATGGCAGACCTGGAGCCCTAGAATCAACTCCACTTGTGGGCCCTAGAATCAACTCCACTGGTGGACCCCAAGAATCAACTCCACTGGTGGACCCCAAGAATCAATTCCACTGGTGGACCCCAAGAATCAACTCCACCGGTGGGCCCCAGAACCTCAGTCCAACACTGTACATGGAGGGGGACATAGGCCCATAAGCCCAGCCATAGGTTTCTTATTAAAAGCCTTAAACCCACTGCAACGAGTTTGAGCTTTTCTTTGAATAGTGATATCTCCCCGACACACCATTCCTGTGGCTTGTGATCATGTAACGGTAATTTGTGCAGTCTTAAAACTTTTATATACTTACTACCTAGTGATAATTATTTTAAATTAATGATTTTTTTTTTAGTTGCCAGGAGGGTTTTTATTAAATTACTTCATGTCAACTTATCCTGCAAAAAAAAAAAGGCATCTGAATTTTTTTCAAAAACTTTTCCATCTGTAATTGAGGTTGAAAAATGTATGCATTTCATATAAGTTTTATACACTTAACAACTTACCAGTGATGGCCAACATTTTTTTTTTATTTTAGAATTTTTTTTATATATGATTTTCATTTTTTTTCCTGTGTTTGGGGTTTTATCCTTTTTTTTGCCATTTATTACAATTACTTCTGGAGTTATTTCCCAGGAAAGACCCCCTAAAAGGAGGTGGCTTTCTAATCATGATGACACGGGAACAATGTGAGACCTTGCATTCCACGTGGAAGGAGAGTAAATGAATTCAATTACTATGTTGAACAAACAAGTCATTGAAAAGACTGCGGTGAAGCAAATGAAACCGACACTGGAGACATAGGAGGCCAATAAAAGGGAGCTTCTCTTCATTCTCTTCATAGAAATACATGGAGAGGGCTATATGGCAGACTGGTTTCCATCTCCTAGCCCAAGAATTTACGAGTTGGGAAGACCACTTTAAAATTCCTACTTGCTATTGATCTCATTTGTATGACATCTATAACAATTATTGTAAAACCGTCCAAAACCACTACATGTCTTACCTTACCACTACATGTCTTACTACAACCACTACATGTCTTACCTTACCACTACATGTCTTACTACAACCACTACATGTCTTACCTTATTTTTCATGCATTTATATCCAGTCATATTGAATCTTATTATTGGAGTAAAAGTTAGCCACTTCCTCCTTAACTAATTACACTTTTAGGAACTTTTTTCAGGCAAAAGTTAAAAATTCATCTTTCATCTAGAGTGGAGGCAGCCACCCCAGCCAAACATCTCACCTCGGTTGTCTTGTCTCAAGCCATTCCTGCTGTCTGCTTGTTCAGGTCCTGAGCAATGGAGATCATGACCCAAGGAATACACAGAGATATATACAACTCTGGAAAAAATTAAGAGACCACTGCACAGTTTTCTAAAAATCAGCCTCTCTACATGTCTTACGCCATTCCATTCCAGTGTCAGGTGAATTCCAACCAAAGTCCACCTCATTCTACTTAATGTGCTTCTGATGAGGTGATCACCTGAACCAAATCTTATTTAATGAAGGAAAGTATAAAAAACCCTGCTCTGGTCTTCACAATCCTCTTGCAATAGGACAAGCTGGATGGCAAAACAAGTGTGGAATAGGCCAAAAGGAATTTGAAGGAAAAAATCATGGTTATTCCACCAAATACTGATTTCTGAACTCTTCCTGACTTAAACCATTAGTCTTATTGTTTCTAAAGAAATATGAACTTGTTTTCTTTGCATTATTTGAGGGCTGACAGCTCTGCTGCTACTGCTGCTTCTTTTTTATTATTTTGAAGATTTCTCTTTTACTGAAAATATAAAAAAAAAAAATTTTTTGTTTTTAAATTTTGGGGACCTGTTGTCAGTGTTTTTTTTTAATAAAATAACAATGTACATTTTTTTCCCAAAAAATTCCATTGAAGAAAAATCAAGAAACTGAAAATTTTGCAGTGGTCCCTTTAAATTTTTTTCCCAAACCCGTATAAATTTTTATATGTTCCCGGTTCAATTATGACAACTGCTGTCCACGACCTGAGCCTGCAGGAACAGCCTGCAAAAACATAGCCTTGGACATTAGTCTCAGAAGTATTAGTGGTATCTCCACCTTTAAATGTCACTTGGGTCGGTTTTTGATAAAGCTGGTCTGTACATTGAGATGGATGTCAGTGGAGTAAAGCAATGCTGGAGGCAGGGGCACCTGGTGCAGAGTCCTGTTGGGTTTGGGGCCCTTTGGGGGTTGTTCGGGATATATCGCATCCATCAAAGGAAGGAACACATAGACTACAGAGTTTTGGGGCTTAAGGGTTTTCTCCAAAACAATTCTTTTTCTTCAAGGGTACAGGGTTTCTTGGGCTTGTTCACAAAGTTTTTCCTTTTATGTTCCTTTTTCCGCCTTAGCCTTCCACCTTTTACTTTGCTCAGAAATGGGATCCTTCCAAGTCCAAACTTAGCTGGGTCTTTTTCTATCCCAGCTATCACTACAGGATCACAGTCAGCACAGAAAGCCCATCCCAGCCCTGGTAGCCCAGGGTTTCCCCCTAGCTCTTCTACCACACAACTCTGTAGGAAGTTCCCTCACTTTGCTCTCTTTAGATGGCCAGGGTACTACTCTTACTCCTCTTTTTCTCTGCACCTTTTTCTCTGTCTGACTCTATGGATAAACTTATTTCAGCGTCACTGGTTCTGTGAATACACTTGTGGCTCAGGGTGGAGGGGCAGCCTGTTCCTGGTCCACAGCAAGCTTGTGGCCAGAGATCCTAGTGATGAAATTGGAACACTAAGACGTCAGCCTCAACTTACTGCTTCTCCCAAAAAAAAATTTTTAATAGGGCTCCCTCCCCCTTTCCTTTCCCGATCAGGGCCCAAAAGGTTTTAAACTTAGCAAAATGCAATTAACAAACATGGGCATATAAATGTTTTCCATTGCAATCCTTATGCCAACATATTGCGTCATTAACTGTCTATCGTTTGTTACAACAACATAATAATCATATACTATACATCATCAATACAATAAAGTATAGAATGCTAGCCCCATCTATATATAAGACCCCACAACAGGGGGGGGGGGGGCCTTTTATGAGAAAAAAAGTCCCTGCGCTGCTGTTGATGTCTCTATTTAGTGATTTTGGGGAAAAAATAATGGGGGTTCAAAATATCACTTCTGGACCTGTGGGGTCCAATTCCCCCACTTTTCCCCCCCCCCCCCCCCCCCCGCCCCATTTAATTTTCCCCAAAAAAGGCCAAACATTTTAAGCAGATTAATTTGGGGGGATCATTGTACAGGCTTCTGACAGAAAAGAATATTGCAATATTGCAAACCATGACAGAAAGTTCTACGGCCCTCATAAGAAATCCCCTGGGATCTGTTTTTGGGATTTGGATCTGGAAAACGTTGTGCTACTAGGGTTTTCCCCCCGAAAGTAAACAGGTCATAATTCTTTTTACCCCAAAAGTCCCATATGTTTTTATTTTGGGGGTATGTCTTATATTGGCAGGTATAGGGCCCCCATCGCGGGTAATGGCGGGGATATGTCCCCCATAAGCAGATTTAAGCGGTTATGGCCCCATAGGCAGGTATATGGCCCCATAGGCAGTATAGGGCAGGTTTTGTAGGCAGGGTAGAGGGCCGGTGTAGGGCGGTATAGGCAGCTGTGGGGCGGGTTTAGGAGCTGTAGGCGGGTATGGGGCCCGGGCTGTAGGCAGGTATAGGCGCGTAGGAGGTATAGGGCAGGTTAGGCAGGTAAGGCAGCTGTGGCCCGGTTAGGCAGTGTAGGCGGTATAGGCAATATATCAAAATAAAAAAACAAACAATCCTTCCTGGACCCCCGCGCTCTCCGTCTGTTATCTTTTTCTCGGCAGGGGCGGGAAAATTCTAGGCCGCGAACGCAGCGTGTGACCCGCTGCCTGTGCCGGAAATGGGGCGGCCGCGAGTTGGGGTCCCCCGGGGGCCCCACGGGGGAGCACGGAGCTCGCTCTGTGCCCCCAGTGGTATCCCTTCCTTATATGCGCTCCCGGGGGAGTCACATATAGGTGAAAGGGATCGCGGACAGTGCCCGGAAACCCGCGAGGCCGGAAAACTGTGCGTGTACCCCTTCGGCATTCAGTTTAAAGCGCTCCCCGGGAGCCGCATATAGCTGAAGCGTCCCTGTCGGCGCCCCGGGCCTCGCAGCGCCCGACGCAGACAACGAATTCATGGTCTTACTTTCGGGGGGACGTCTTACATTGTCGACCTCCCAAAACTCCCTGAAATCTTACTATGGGGGTGTCTTACTATCGGGGGAAAACAGTTTATGAAAGCAAAAAAGTAACAGGCTTAGTGAGTGGGGGCATTGCAACCAGAGCGCATCTGACAACAAACCTTCTTGTTGACGGTTTCCCACTGAAAAATAGGAAACATTGCATCTCATTCATATATACTTATTTATAACCGCAGGATATAATGATGATGATGATAATAATAATAAACATATAACATCACGCAATACTATAAAAAGAAAAAATTCTAATCTGTCAAATTTGGTGATCAGCCGCTTCCTGCTGTCATCACATATCAGAGGCACATTTATCATGGCAGTCGCACCAGAATTCTGGCACAATTTGCAGAAAAGATAATGGGGCAGATTTATCAAGGTAGTTGCGCTAGAATTCTGGCTCAATTTGCGCCAAAAACAAGCTTTTCGCCACATTTACGAGGTGTTTTAGACAGTTTCAGGTGCTTTTGCGCCTCGTTTTACAAAGGGGGTGTGGCCTCATAAAAGGGGCATGGTTTAGCGGAAAGAAGGGGTGTCTTAAATGTGAATGAAAAATGCGCCAGAATCTGCGACTAAATTCTGGCGTAACAGTGCGCCAACTTAAAGATGGTACAAACTTAGACTAGACAGTTCTAACCTGCGCCAGATTTATCAACACTATGATAAAGGTGGCGCATTGTAAGACTGTCTGGTCTAAGTTTACACTGTCTAAAAGTAAGACACTTGATAAATCTTCCCCAATGTCGTACCTGCTTTACACCACATTCATTACATGTTTTAGACAGTTTCTAGACACTTCGGTACATAGTCTGACAAATGGGTGTGGCCAAGTGTGAAGGGGGGGTGACTTCATGGAAAGGGGTGTGGTCTAGTATGCATCGTCATGCACCGAAAAATTGGTGTAAGGTAAGCCGACTTAAAAAAAAGTGTAAATTTAGACTAGATAATTCCAACTTGTTCCAGATTTATTAGCACTTTGATACATGTGGCGCATTGTAAAACTGTCTAAGAGTTAGACCTATAAATGTGCCGCACTTTCTGCAGCAATATATCCAAATTATAGCAGCAGACACTCCAATAGGGTAATCCAAATCTTCTACAAATATTTATTAAGGCATATTTTAAAGCCAAAAACACTCATTAAAAATGTATAAGCATAAGAAACGATAGATAGCACTTGCGGTTTTTAGATCTCCTAAGCAGGAGTATCAGGCGATAAGTCCATAGATATGGTAAGCAGCATTCTTAAAGCAAGTCCATTCGCAGAGCAGTCTGCTCGATTGTGTGCAGCCGTACGCGACGTTTCGGGGCTCCGCCCCTTCCTCCAGCGTGCTCACAGAGTTATCAGTACGTTATTTATATCCTAGTATAACATAGTAAAAACAATACTTATACAAAGTTTCAGAAAATTAAAAACAATACACTTACATATAAACATTAAAATTACATTCTTCATTGAGACCTTTAGGTGCTAGTGTGTTGTGTGAATATCCCTAAACCCCCCCTTTAAGGAGTTTTTGTTTTTGTTGTTGTTCGGCTGGGCATGACTTGTTCTATCCCCCTCCCGCGAAGCTCACTAATGTTATGTTTTGCCTCCCTGAAAGTCTACGTGCGAATCTACCAAACTTACACTGTTCTGCGTTGCAAAAGGGGGATAATGAAAAAGAAAAAGCCATAATAACACTAAATGAACGTAGGGCTTTCGGGAACTTAATAATGATAATAGTATAATTGTATAAAAGGCAGACAAGGGGGGGGGTACTGTCGTAATGGATAGGAGTTATTATTTGGAAGAAGCTAGTAAACAACTGAGTGATAGCAATGTTTTTTAAAATAAAGTGTGACCCCAAAGAATATAGTAGCTATTAGCAATATGATTGAGGGGAAACTGTTTAAACAGACATCTAGAAAAAAAATTGCTGCAGGACTTTTTTGTGAAAAAACCAAAAGTCCACTTCTTATTAACCCCAAAAATTCAAAGAAAGCACTAGCCCACCGGAAAACCGATCGTGTCCGGTGTAGGATCGATCCTGGAACCAATTGCTATTTTCTTGACATTTCCTTTAAAAAAATTTTAACCAACCTCCCAGATTGTCTTAAAGACACTAGTGATTTCCTTCGGAGAATAAATAAGTTGAAAATAGATGAACATACTATATTCTGTACACTTGATATTAATAGCCTTTATACCAGTATCCCACATAATGAAGGAAAGGAAGCTATCCGTGAAAAACTCATGCAAGATAGCTCTATCCACAATCGTAAATTATCATTCCTTATGGAATTGCTTGAGTTTGTACTTGGTAGAAATTATTTCAGATTCGGAACAGATTATTTTCTACAGAAACAAGGCGTTTCAATGGGCTCTCCCGTAGCTCCAAGCCTGGCGAACATATATATGTCTTCATTTGAAAGTAAACATGTATTGTCCAGTTCATTCAGTCCACATATCTCATCATGGATGAGATATGAGGATGACATTTTCATGTTATGGAGAGGTTCTGAGGACCAACTTAATGATTTTTGCATGTATTTAAATAGTTGCCATCCCACTATTCAATTCACCATTACAAAAAAGCAAAAATATGGTTCAATTTTTAGATGTACAGGTGTACAGACAAGGTGACCAAATATCTACCACACTTTACTGTAAGGATATAGACAAAAATAACCTTTTACGTAGATAGATCTTTAATTCTCCACTAATTTTTCCATGTGTTCCAAAAAGCCAATTCATGAGAATAAGGAGAATTTGTTCAAATGATGAGGATTATGAGAAAAATATGAAAAGAATGATAGATAAATTTGAAGAGAAAGGTTATAATAGAGAACAACTAAAGGAGGTGGGGGAAGAAGTGGCAAAGATGGATATACAAAGTTTAAGAGAAATTAAAAAGAGAGACAGAAAGGGAGAACAAGAAACACTTTTTGTGTCTAAATATGATGCCCACTCTAATATGATAAGTAACATTATGCGTAAATGGTGGGGTATCTTCCAAAAAGATCCTAAATATAGGAAATTGTTTTTGAGGCCACCTAAAATAGTGTATAGGAAAGGTAAAACTATAGGGAATGATTTGATAAGAGCAGATATCCTTAAAAACAAACAACACAGAGTTAATACATTGGCTATACAACGGACAGGCACATTTGCCTGCATGTCATGCTCCGGAATAATTAAGGGATCTGAAATTTCACATCCTACAATGGGTAATAAAAACAATTAAGAGGATTATACATGTGATTCCCAGAATGTCATATATTCTATTAAATGCCCCTGTGGCAAATTATATATAGGACAGACATCACGCAAGATTAAAACAAGGCTCAATGAGCATAAGTCATGTATAAGGAACTTTAAAGGTAAAACCAAAGAACCAAGAACACGTAACTAACGCTGATAAGTTTGGGAGACTTCGCAGCTAGACATTTCAGGGAGGCAAAAACATAACATTAGTGAGCTTCGCTGGCAGGGTGATAGAAACAAGTGCCTCCCCAGCCGAACAACAACAAAAAAAAAAAACCCCTTTAAAAGGGGGAGTTTACGGGATTTCACACTAACAATTGCACCAAAGGGTCCAATGAAGAATGAATTTTAATGTTTATATGAAAGTGTTTGTTTTTAATTTTCTGAAACTTTGTATAAGTATTGTTTTTATAGTTATATAGGATATAAATAACGTATGTAATCTGTGAGCCCCTTTGGGGGGAAGGGGCGGAAAACCCCCAAAGTCGCTTTCGGCGCACACAATCTAGCAGACTGCTCTGCGAATGGACTTGCTTTAAGAATGCTGCTTACCATATCTATGGACTTACCGCTTGATACTCCTGCTTAGGAGATCTAAAAACCGCAAGTGCTATCTATGGTTTCTTATGCTTATACATTTTTAATGAGTGTTTTTGGCTTTAAAATATGCATTAAAAAATATATGTAGAAGATTTTGATTACCCTATTGGAGTGTCTGCTGCTATAATTTGGATATATTGCTGGGTGAATGAAGGCGCCCATGACACACTCCTATGCATGCGGTCATAGATAGAAGTCCGGTTACATATTTATTTAAAGCACTGTCTGCAGCTACATCACCAAGACAGTAATGGTGGCATCATTGATGCTGTCAGCATCTGGCGGACATGGGCACATGATACTGGACAATTCTTGGCACTTCTATGCCATGACAAAAAAAAAGTGGCAGGACAACCTAGTGGCCGGTGGCGCAGGAATGACGCCACATTCATACAATGTATTAACATTAGATGAAACTTGGAACTGTTTTAGAATCCAAATACCCCTTTGTTGTTCTGCATATGTGTCATGTTTGCTGTGCCAGCCTCGCAATGCAATAAATCCAGGCAGAGGACGTTGCTCTACTCATTAGGGTGACTCTTTGTGAGCACAGGATCAGCTGTCATGATCCTAATGCATTTCATATGATACCAAGCGGTGGAGACCTCCACATGGCAGCAATCATGCTGGCACCTTTGATGTTGCCCTCTGCTTGGGATTATCAGTCACTTTCACAGAGACACTTGTGCTTGGATTGGTTACACAAGAGACGCTGCACCGCCAGCCTGACTCCGCTCTCATTACACAGCAAGACGTTTCCCCGAATTCCTTCAAATTTATCAATTTCATCAGTGCATTCAAAAGCCACAAATGTGAATTTACTGGAGTCTCATAAACCGGGGACTTTTCTGTGTCCATTGTTCCAAATTAATTATTCGGTAAAAACTTCTCTGCTCTGCCCAGATCTGAAATGTCCTACATTAAAAACGGAGAAGACGGTGATCCCTCCACATTAGTGGCTCCTGGTGAATTCAGCTGCTCTTCCTGTACATTTAACACAAAAAAGGCTCAAAGAGGATGCATTGCCTGACCTCCTGTAGACTGTAGCTCTGAAGAAACCTCACTATGAAACCTTCCAGGAGCAGAAGAGAATGTGACATCCATAAAAGTCCAGATGTATTTATAACTTCCTATCTAATCTATCTATTTATCCATCTATCTATCTATCTATCTATCTCATATCTATCTATCTATCTATCTATCTATCTATCTTTCCCATATCTATCTATGTCATATCTATCTCATATCTATCTCATATCTATCTATCTCATATATATCTATCTATCTATCCCATATCTATCTATATATCTATCTATCTATCTATATTATATCATCTATCTCAATCTCTCTTTCTCATATCTATCTATCTAAAATCTATCTATCTCATATCTATCTATTTTTCTATCCCATATTTTTGTATTTATCTATCTCATATCTATCTATCTATCTATCTATTATCTATATCTTTTTTTTTTCAAATTTTTCATATCTATCTTTTATCTATCTCATATTTTATTTCTTTTCTATTTTTTCTCTTATCTATCTATCTATCTATCAAATTCTATCTAGTATCTATCTCAAAATCTTTTCTTTTTATCTATCTATCTATTTTATCTTTTATTCTTTTCTTCTATTTTACTATTCATTTCTATCTTTTATCTACCCTATCTAATATCTATCAAATTTTTTCAAACCCCAATTTTCTTTTAAAAATCTCATATCATCTATTTACCCTACTCAAATTTTACCCAAATCTATTTTTCCCATATTTTTCCCTATCTATCAATTTTTAAATTATTATCTATCTATCTATCTGTAAAACCCCCATATCTTTTCTATCTTTTCCCATATCTATTTCTATCTATTTTTTTTAAATCTATTCATATCATTTTCTATTTTTTTCATCTTTCTATCTATCTATCTCATATCTATCTATCTTTTCTTATCTATATACCCTATCTATTCTAATTATCTATCTCATATCTATTATTTTTAATTCTCTATTATTTTATTCTATCTATCTAACTTTATTATCTATCTATCTCTTATCTATCTATATGTCTATTATCTTAGATCTACAGTATCTCTTTAAACATGAGTACCCCCCTCACTTTTTTGTTATTAGGGGTACCCATTATTTTTTTCATGGGACCCCACTAAAGATCTGACATGATACAATTTTAAAGTATTTCAGTGTCCAGCCTGTTCGGTAAAAATTTTCCCTTCCTCAAAAAAAAGTCAGCCCTCGAAAATAAATGTCAAAAACTGCTGGAAAACAAAAGTGATTTTACCCCCCTTAAGTGACAAAAAAGTGAGTACCCCCCCTAAGTGAAAATGGAAAAATTTGGTGTCCAAAGTGTAAATATTTGTGTGGCCCCAAATTATCTCCAGCACTCCCTTAAAACTTCTTGGACATGGGGGGGGTTTACTAGAGCTTCACCGATTTTCAGCCACTGGAATCCTCTTCCCTCCTCCATGACCACATCACAGAGCTGGTGGATGTTAGAGACCTTGTGCTCCTCCACCTTCCATTTGAGGATGCCCCACAGATGCTCAATAGGGCTTAGGTCTGGAGACGCTTGGCCAGTCCAGCACCTTTACCCTCATTTTCTTTAGCAGTGGTCGTCTTGGAGGTGGGTTTGGGGCCGTTATCATGTTGGAATATTACCCTGTTGCCCAGAAGGGAGGGGATCATGCTCTGCTTCATTATGTCACAGTACATGTTGGCATTCATGGTTCCCTCAATGAACTGTAGCTTCCCACAGCTGACAGCACTCATGCAGCCCCAAACCATGACATTCCCACCACTATGCTTGACTGTAGGCAAGACACACTTGTCTTTCTACACATTACCTGGTTGCTGCCACACATGCTTGGACCAGATAAGTTTATCTTGGCCTCATCAGACTATAAAACATGCCCTTAGTCTGCTTGGCTTCAGAAAACTGTTTGAGGCTTTCTTGTGCATCATCTTTAGAAGAGGCTTCCTTCTGGGATGACAGCCATGCAAACCAATCTGATGCAGGGTACGGAGTATGGTCTGAGCACTGACAGGCTCATCCCCCACCCCTGTTACCGCTGCAGCAATGCTGTTAGCACTCATATCTGGATCTGCACTCAATTTCTTTGGTCGAGCATGGCAAGACCTGTTCTGAGTGGAACCTGTCTTGTTAAACCGCTGAATGGTCGTGGCCACTGTGCTGAAGCTCTGTTTCAGGGTGTTGGCATCTTCTTATAGCCTCGGCCATCTTTATGTAGAGCAACAATTCTTTTTTTCAGATCCTCAGACAGTTTTTTGCCATGAGGTGCCATATTAAACTTCCAGTGACCAGTATGAGAAAGCGTGAGAATAATTTAACACCCTTGCTTCACATTCACGCCTGTGACCTTGTAACACTAATGAGTCACATGACAACGTGGAGGGAAAATGGCAAATTGGGCACAATTTGTCTATTTTCACTTAGGGGTGTACTCACTTTTGTTGTCAGAGGTTTAGACATTGATGACTGTGTGTTGAGTTATTCTGAGAGAACACCAAATTTACACTGTTAGGCTATGCCTCCACTGCACAAAAAAAGGTCGCTTTCTAAAAATGCTGAAAAAACGACTGAAAAAAGCTCCCATAGACTTGTATAGTAACAACTTTCTGTTGTCTCCGCAGAACGTCTGCTCGTTTTTGCTGCTGGTCGTTTTTTGAAACATGTTGCAAAAGACGATTGAGCAGGGCAGAAAATTAACTATTGGAGTCTATGGCTGTGTCTACACTGCACAGCTTTACGATCGTATTTCTGCCGCTTTCAGTTTTTTTAAAGTGATGAACATACGATCGTTGGTGCGGCCCCATAGACTAGAATAGAAAAGATGAGCTGTAGTCTCCACAGCTCGTCTTTTCTCCGCTTGCCTTCGGGTCCGGCGTATTATACAACATGTTGTACATTACGCCGGCGCTTTTAGTTTTCTTGCCATCTTCCCATACAATATGATTTCATGGGCGACGTTAAAAAACAAGAAGCAACCGCAGTTTTTGCACAAAACGTGACAAAGACCACGGTCTTACATCGGAAAATAAAACGGACGCTTTCGGGCCGTTTTTTGTCCGATACAGTGTAGACATAGCCTAGGCAAGCTGTGCACAGACTACTTTACATTGTATCAGTGTCAGATCTTCAGTGTTGTCCCATGAAAAGATATAATACAACACTTACAAAAAATGTGAGGGGTGTACTTACTTTTGTGAGATACTGTATCACTGTGTGCATTATCTTAATATTTTTACATTACAGTGTTCATTATCCCTATATTGTAACATCACTGTATACATTATCCTAATATTGTAACATCATTGTGTGCAATATCCCATTGTTCCATTTCTATAACAACAATGTGTGCCAGGGGCATAACTAGAACTTGGCCCCATAGCAAACTTTACAATGCCCCACTCCTCAACATCAGGTGTACAGCACAAAACTTGTGCCATGCGAGCACAGGCTCTGCTCGCTGCATCGCTGGGTCTATGTGACCCAGCAAGCTCACTACAGCTTGTGGTGAGGAAGGCCTGTGGGCTTCTCTGGCTCAATCTCCATGGATTTTTGCACAAATAGTTTATATAGCCCATATTGGCCCCAGAATAATCCTGGACGGGCTCCTAGATATAGGTGACAGCATCTTATAACAGGGCGCGGGCAGCAATGAGCATTAACTCTTTAACGACCGCCCACCGTCTTTTGGCGTCGGGCATTTCAGGTCGTTCGTCTACAGTGGCATCTTTTGGCGTCGCTGCAGACATCGGAGTTTGTGGCGCCCGGCACCGCAGCAGCGTTGAGATCGGGGCTGTACTATACAACCCTGATCCCAGCACAGCTCCTGCGAGCACTGGGGAGCGGGGAAAACCTCTGCTGCCCGGTGCTTTAACCCTTTGATTGCGGCGGATCGTCACCGCAGCGCAATCAAAGGGTTCCCCTGCTCTGTCGGGTGATCAGAACACCTGGTGACCCGACAGAGCCCGGGGAACGGCTGCGCAGTCAGCTCTGGGGACCTAGAGTAGCCCCAGGACTGTCTGTGTACTAAGCCAGTGACCAGGTCAGCCTGTGTGCTGTCCAGATCACTGTCTGTGTCAAAGTGACACAGATTAGAATGTATTAGCATATATAAATATGCTAATAAATTACTAAGTGTAAAAAAAAAAAAAAAAGTAACACAGTTCTCCCTTCAGGGGATTTAAGAAAAAAAAATATAAAAATTGTAAAAAAAAAAAAAAAAAAGAATAAAATAATAAAGAATAAAATAAAAATAAAAAATTTAATAAAAAAAATTGTGATACAAACACACAAAAAAATTACAGAAAATTAGGTATCCACACAACCTTTAATAACCTGTAGAATTAATCTAACACATTTTTTAAATTGTGAAATGTGAATAGTGTAAAAAAAAATATAAAACAACAAAAAAAATTGAAAAAACTTATTTATAAGTGAACTTAAAGGGGTTTATCGTTACAAAGATCATGTCTCAGATTATGGGGACAGTAAAAATAAGCACTTTTGTAATTGGGTTGCATTTCCTCTGTCACTTGGTTTAGCAGATATCAGTTTTCGCTGTAAATCTGTCTTCTATTCTGCTGTTGCGGGTCAAACGCCCCCTGGTCGATTCCTGTGCCCTAGACACGCCCCCTGCACTGTGATTGGCTGGCTGACATTTCATTCACCCTGTTGGGATATCCCCCTGACAGGAAACGTCATGGCCCCCGCCCCTGGCTGTGATTGGTGCCTGCACACTCGTGTTTCCCTCCCTCTGAGCTGTTAAAATCGATAGTGAAACCAAGTGCTGGCTCTATGTACATCTCACTCTAGAGGGAAGGATCTGGGGCAATTACTGCCTGTTTAAAGGGCTTTTGCCAAGAGGTTGATTCACTTCCTCACAGGTTCAGTCGTTAAGCTGCTACTTTGAAAAGAGGGCGTTCTGTTCCTTATGATGTCATCATCTGTAGTGTATAACATGAGGATTCAACACTATGTCTGTATGAGCGCTTGTGTAGTGCAGTGCATAGGTGATCAGCTTGGCAAGACAGAGGTTGGGAGTTCAAGTCCCATCATTTTTTTTTTCTTTTATAAATTGTACACATTGTAAAGATTTTGAAAAATATTGTGTAAGACATCTATAATTTTATATATATATACAAACACACCAGAAAGCTCCCCTATATAGTGTCCCCTCCTCACATCACACCAAGCACTTCCAACATATGTGATACAATGCATATACTCTCAGGGATGAGACATGATATAGGGGAGTATGTATGTGTATATATAAACATTATAGAGATTGACATATATATTTTTGGTCTCTCTACATATGTGGAGACTTTAGGCGGGGGGGATAACCCCGTGAGGGGACTAGAACTCCAAGCCTGGTCGTTGTAAAACCAACACTCTACCGCTACACTATCAGCCCAAGTCACTTACAGGTTGAGCAGGTTCTTCTCTCAAAGCTGATTTGCAGGACGCTCTCAGATGGAGTGTCACAGAGTGTCATCAGCCGGTTGTATCAGAGATACAGAGAGACTGGAGCAGTCACAGAAAGGCAAAGAAGTGAACGTCCTTTGGCTCCATCACACACTGATGACTGATTCATTGTAACAATGCCCTGCAGAGCTGGATGATGAATGCCGCACAACTCCAGGCATGTTTAAAAGGGTTGTCTCACTACAAAGAATAGCTTTCAAAATGTAGGGAAAACTAAATGAAGACGTTTTCCAAATATATTGCTTTGTTCATCTTTTTTTGTTAAGGAGATACAAATGATTTTATCACCTTCTGAGGGCTCTCAGGTTTCCCAAGTGCCCGACCTGTGTACTCCTTCTCCACTGCTGTTTGTTCTATCTGATAGCAGGGAGTGAGGTCATCACACAGGTCGCGGGCGGCGGGCATTGTGAGAGCTTGTGTGTTATCTGATCATTCAGACAAAAGACAGTAATTACTCTACTGTTAACATTAGCTCAGAAGCTTCCCCGGACCTCAGAGAAGGTCATTTATTTAATCTAGACTAATAAACAGAGAAGTCTGAATACATGGAGCTCATATGCTAATTACAGACAGCTTGACCAGGAAGTGACAGAGCAAAGCAGCATTATTTCATTCATGCATCCTATGAAACTTTGAGATGAGACAACCCCTTTAAGAGAGGTGAGAGACATCAAGTGTCATGTTAGACAATTCATAACTACTTACATAAGCGTGATCTGTGTGCTAGATGACCTGACAACATTACCAGTCACATTGGCCTGGGAGCATCTACTCTGGACAAGGATCTAGGGGTCCTCAGTGCTGTTCAATAATGAAAGTCGACGCTGGAGACGTCAAGGAGATCGCTATGCATCAGCCACTGCTGCCTTTGGTGGTGTTGGTGTTACAGTGTGGGCAGGTAAGTCCGGTCAATACAGAACTGCCCTACACTTTGTGAATGGTACAGTGACGGCCTCTACTACTGGAATAAGATCATTAAACCCTTCCTTGTGCCTCTGCATGAACAACACAGGACTAATTTCATCTTCAT
Source organism: Phyllomedusa bahiana (assembly GCA_025379985.1). NCBI lineage: Eukaryota > Metazoa > Chordata > Amphibia > Anura > Hylidae > Phyllomedusa > Phyllomedusa bahiana. Next base: position 88,729 of record JAODAL010006302.1, on the reverse strand, counting down.
GGATGACAATGCCCCAGCTCATCAAGGTTGAATCATTAAGGAATGGCTGTTGGAGAGTGGGGAACATCAAATGGAGAAGCCTGCACTCTCTCCAGACCTGAACCTTCTAGGAAACCTGTAGGAACCTCAGTGACCTGAGGGGCGCCCCTCAAGAAGACTGGGCTGCCATGTCTCAGCAGTCAATAACTTGACTTGTGAACAGCATGAGACATTGCTCTCAAGCTGTAATTGATGCTCAAGGCCTCGTGACACATTATTGAGGCATTGACATTTTTGATGGTGTACGCCCTCCACTGTTGTTGGCTTTTATTTCATTAAGTTGTTTAAGATGAGAAAATCCACATTGCGGATAAGACTTAAATGGCTACAGGATAAAATATCACTGTAGAGGGACATTTTTACATTCTCCATAAATTTCACCAGAAAGCCAAATATCTCTAACTTTCTGTGAGTTGTGTATGTGCTGCACCTATACATGAGCATGTGCCCGATCTTTGTTCCACTCTGGTGAATTAACATCTGCTAAAGATCAACATTCTCGAAGAATAAATTCATTAATGTTTTTGAAGATAAATATTAGTTTGGCAGCGGCGTGAACTCATTCCACGCATTTATAAGAATGTTCTACACTAGAAAATAGGACCTCATAAACGACTGGGTTAAATTCTCTCAAAATGAGACACAAACAAGAAAATTACTAGATGTCGTTTATTTATAGGAAATCTTATTGCATTTTTTTTGCTTTTTTATTGGTTGCTGCGCTATAAAACTGCATGGGAGGGCAGATTTCATATAATGAATCACTTCTACTAATCCCTATAATGAAAGATGACTCTTCTTAGTGATTTGTTTTCATTTTCAAGGCTTTTGGTTGTTTTTTAAATTTTTGCACAGACAAAGCTGAATGAGGCCTTTTTCTGCAGTATAAGTTGTAGTTTTTATATTTGCTTCTATTTCCATCTCCATATACACAGAGTATCCATCGTGTGTAGCAGGGACATCAGCTAGAGGGGTTAGGAGTGACTCCATAAGGTCCTGGTAGGTTGTCACTGGTATCTGGAGCTGACTGCATCCCACAGCTGCTGGAGGTTCGATAGAGTCAACACCACCATCCAGAGGTCCCACACATGCTCCATTGGGTTCAAGTCTGCGGAATTAGGGGCCAAGGTAGTACTTGGAATTCTTGGTCAAGCTCTTCCAGCCAATGTCGGACCTTTCTAGCCATGTGACATGTCGCATTGTCTTGCTGGAAGATCCCATTCGTCTCAGGGAAGACAATCAGCTTGTAGGGGTGTACATGATCTGCAAAGATGTATTCATACCCAAATCAGGTGAGAGTACCTTCCACATTTCAGGATATTTTTAACTATTGATAGTGATATGGGAAATTTAAAACAAAAGTCTTAAAAAATGGGCCTTGAGAATCAACTCCACTGTTGGTTCCAAGAATCAGCTCCACTGGTGAGACTCAAGAATCAACTCCACGGGTGGGCCCAAGAACCAACTCAACTGGTGGGCCCCAATAATCAATTATACTGGTGGGCCTCAAGAATAAACTTCACTGGTGTGCTCCAGGCCCTCCAGTGACCCCAGATGAGACCCCAGTTCAGATAGAGTCTTCAAAGTAAATCTAGATCCCAGATCTAGAGCCCACAAATTAATTAGGATCTCAAGTTCATGCCCTCAAATTAACTGGTGAATTAATACCAGTGGTGGACCCCAAGAACTAACTCCACTGGTGGGATCCAAGAATCACCTACACTGGTGACCCCCAAGAATCACCTCCACTGGTGACCCCCAAGAATCACCTCCACTGGTGACCCCAAGAATCACTTCCACTGGTGGTCTCCAAGAATGCAGCTGTGGAGACTGCAGCTCGTCTTTTCTATTGTCGCCTATGGGGCTGAAGGAACGATCGTATCTTCGGCGCTTTTAAAAAAACTAAAAGCGCCGAAGATATGATCGTATTCCTGTGCAGTGGAGACATAGACTTAGTGGCCTTGGAGGGTGTCCATAGGAGTGGCAGAAGACAACCCCATTTGAAGGAGACTTTGGAACCATCCAGTGCTACTAGGATCCATTTCTTATGGGATGATTCACAGATAACATATTAGACTTTTACAATGATGGGTCCTTTGTGTCCCAGGTAACAACAAAGATTATAATAGCCACCCTCCAAGGCCTCTAAGGCTACGTCTCCACTGCACAGGAATACGATTATACGAAGATACAATCGTTCCATCAGCCCCATAGGCGGCAATAGAAAAGACGAGCTGTAGTCTCCACAGTTCGTCTTGTCCCTGCTCGTCATTCGGTGCCGGCGTATTATACAACATGTTATATAATACGCTGGCGCTTTTAGTTTTCTTGCTGTCTTCCCATACAATACAATTGTATGGGTGACATTAAAAAAAATGAGTGTACAAAGCGTGACAAAAACCGCGGCCCTGCATCGGAAAAAAAACGTCCGCTTGCGGGTCTTTTGTCCAATGCAGTGGAGACATAGCCTAATGGTCCTTTGAGGGCGACCATAATGCACATTAGGCCCTCAATGGAAATGAGTATGACATCTCTGTTCTATAGGAAGCATCTGAGGTTGGAGGTCACTTACAAACTCCACGATACGTGGAAATTTTAGCGTTCTTAGTGTAGTTCCTCTTGCAAGGGAATCTATTGCCAATTTACTAATTAAAATAAGACACTGATACATATTCTTATCTTTTTTGCCGTTATTATTTTCTGATTATTTCTGTTGTCGAGATGGGGCCAGCTTGTCTGCACTGCTTTCAACAGCATTTAGAGTGATGCTTTACAGCAGCTTCATGGACATAGGAGCCTATGAACAGGAGCAGACCCATTGACTTCTGTAGGACAGTTTTATAGCCATGCTCTGTGACCTGGGAAGAAGTCAGTGTGCAAGGAGGGGGAGCTGTGACATCTCCTATGGTGACTGGTTACTATTATCTCTGGTTGGTTGCTATGGTCTCTGATTGGTTGCTATGAGCTTTGGTTGTTGCTATGAGCTCTGATTGGTTGCTTTGAGATGTGGTTGGTTGCTATGGGCTCTGATTGGTTGCTATGAGCTTTGGTTGTTGCTATGAGCTCTGATTGGTTGCTACGAGCTTGGTTGTTGCTATGAGCTGAATGTTGCTATGGGCTCTGATTGGTCGCTATGAGCTCTGGTTGGTTGCTATGGGCTCTGGTTGCTTGCTATGGGCTCTGATAGGTCGCTATGAGCTCTGTTTGGTAACTATGAGCTCTGATTGGTTGCTATGGGCTCTGAATGGTTGCTATGAGCTCTGATTGGTTGCTATAACCTCTGGTTGATTACTATGGGCTCTGATTGGTCGCTATGAGCTCTGGTTGGTTGCTATGGGCTCTGGTTGCTTGCTATGGGCTCTGATAGGTCGCTATGAGCTCTGTTTGGTAACTATGAGCTCTGATTGGTTGCTATGGGCTCTGATTGGTTGCTATGAGCTCTGATTGGTTGCTATAACCTCTGGTTGATTACTATGGGCTCTGATTGGTTGCTCTGAGCTCTGGTTGATTACTATGGGCTCTGATTGGTTGCTCTGAGCTCTGGTTGATTACTATGAGCTCTGATTGGTTGCTATGGGCTCTGGTTGGTTGCTATGGGCTGTGATTGGTTGCTCTGAGCTCTGGTTGGTTGCTATGGGCTCTGATTGCTTTTTATGGGCTCTGTTTGGTTGCTATGGGCTACAAAGACAGTCCTGCTACACCAGACATCCTCAAACAGCTGTTGGGAAACTACAACTCCCATCATTCCCACTGTTATAGATTATATAAATGCATGATGGGAGTTGTAGTTTCCCAACAGCTGGAGGGCCGCAGTTTGAGGATGCCTGTGCTAGACAGTTTTCCAGTTTTACATAAGGCCCATAGTGTCAGACTATTATTAGTCCTAGTTCCCAAAATGGGAACTAAAGGATTTCAGGATTTTTTCTAAACTATTCGTAGTGAAATGGAAAATTAAAACAAAAAAAATCTTAAAAAATGTGTTTAACATCAAACATGAGTTAAGTCATCGGTCATATTCTGATGATATTTCCCTTTAAATAAAATTGGAGACTGATTTTTTTTTTTGCAAATTTGTATTATTTGGGTTTTTCTCCAGTCTCGGGCCATGCACCTCAGCTGGCGGTAATTGCTGCCCTCCCCTCCTTCGTAGCTAATCTTTAAAATCACATCTCAGCTCCAGCAGTAAAGAATCTCGAGTTTCTTGGAGTTTTCTTACATTTTAATTGAAGTGAGTTGCTGTTATTGCTGGTTATGGCTGGCTGCTTATATGGACGAGCAGTTTACAAAGAGCTGACGCTGTAGATCATAGTCGCCCGGAGGCTTCAGTTTTATGAAGGGAGATAAAACACAACGTTTATTCCCAAAAAGATGTAAATGAGCTGACAATATACAAAATGTGCACGCCGCCTCCAGAGGTCACTGTATTACCCTCTATAGGGATGTCACAAGCCAACACCAGGAACTCATCGAGTTATTAATTCCTCCCCCAGGAGAGACTGAGCTATGTAAATAAACCTTCTGCAATAAAGCCCCCTTCTTCCAAGTTTTCCTTAAAGGGGTTTTGCCACGATCTCATTCCATACCTCCTGTATCCAGCTCTTCAGCTCTGTGTGCTCAGAAGGGGGCGTGTGTGATTTGTTTGAATTACAAATCATGTGACCCAGCAGGATGACATCACCAGGCCTTTCCTCTCCCTAGTCAAAGAAAGGTCTGTTTATGTGTAGAACTGTAAGTAGCTATATTGTAGCTCAGAGGTAAAACTTTTGCCTCCAGGCACAAGGGTCCTCGGTTCAAATCCCTGCAGGAACCAAACCTGTGTTTTCTTTTTTCTCTTTAGCAATGCACAGACCTCATTGAGGTTTCTTTTTTTAATTTATTTGCACTGTTTGACCAATTACTAAGGATCACAGACAGGAGTAGAATAACAGCACCTGGAGTTTGAACACTCAGTAGCTGCCTGAGAGGTGATGTCTGAGCATGTGCGACCAGGACTGGGGAGCTCTCAGCCTTGGTCGTATCCACTGGAGACGAGCTGTAAACAATGGATCAGTAAAGGAGCAGCTAAAACAAAAACGATGCAGAATTTTTAATAATGATGAATGGTGAAAATGTTTATTATTTAATTTACAAACTTCCCACGTCAATTTTACTTTGTGGCAAAACCCCTTTAAAGAGAATGTGTCATCAAAAATGACTTAATGTTTAACTCACATCTTTATGTTCAACACATTTCTTAAGAATTTTTTTTTTTTTTAATTTTCCATATCACTTTCAATAATTTGTAATAATTGTTACGTCCTGCAGTTTTCACTTTGGCCACTAGGCCAAATAATAGTCTGACACTTACTGTTCTGTGCAGAAAGATTCTCAGTTGTATGCTCATTATCAGCACAAAGAGGGTCAAACTGACAGGAGACACCAGTGTGAATAGATAACACAGGATCCACCAGTCACAAGAGGAGATAGTCACAGTTCACCCTTTCACCTCCCTGCACAGTGACTTCTTCCAAGGTCACAGAGCATGACTAGAAAACTCTCCTATAGAAGTGAATGGGACTGAGTCAGTCTTAAGTCTGCATGAAGCTACTGTAAAGCATCTCTCTGACTGCTGTTAAAGCAGTGCAAACAAGGCCTAGTGGCCAAAGTGAAAACTGCAAGACTTAAGAATTATTAAAAAATTTTGAAAGTGATAGGAAAAATAAAAAAAAACAACCCAAAATTCCTAAAAAATTTTTTAATAAAATGGGACTTAAAAACTGATTCATTTTTTGATGACACATTTCCCTTTAAATACCACTTTGTGAAAATACAGATGTAGCAGAGGTTGAGGTCAGCTGAGGTGTTATAAGTAAGTTTATGTAGAAGACCTGTAACGTTTGTATAGACAGCGCCATCCTTGTATACAGTGCTTCTCTGGTACTGCAGCTCAGCTCCAACAAGTGGGCAGCTGACCGGACACTTAAAGGGAATCTATAACCAATGTCATTTTTTTACTATTGAAAATAAGAGACTGATACGTATTCCGTTATTCATAGCCATTTTAATTTTGTGGTTGTAGATTTTTAGATTTTTGCATATGACTATGGGGGCAGCCATGTTGTCTGAGGTGCTGTTAATAGCATTTAGAGAGATGCTTTACAGCAGCTTCATGGACATAGGAGCCTGTAAACAGGAGCAGACCCATTGAGTTCTATAGGGGAATGTTGTGGGCATGCTCTGTGACCTGGGAAGAAGTCGGTGTGCAGGGAGGGGGAGAGGTGACTATCTCCTATTGTGACTGGTGGTTCCTGTGTTATCTATACACATTGGGGTGACCTTTCAGTGTAATGATAATGAAGAGACTAATGAAAGGTTTTCTCTACAGAACAGGACGTGACAGACTAAGATTACACCTAGTGGCCAAACTGAGAACTGCACGATCTCAGCAATTTAAAAAAAATATATATTGATAACAATATGGAAAATTAAAAAAAAAATAATAATAATTCTATAAAAAAAAAGCTTAACATAAAAACATAAGTTAAACAATAAGTCAGTTTTTGATTACATATTTCCTTTGAGCAATACCAGTCCCATGTAAGCAGTACCAGGCACAGTAATAGCCACTACAATCAGTGCCTGCCACAGACTGTACCTATATACAATGTCTGTCAGAGACTATCCATGTGTATAGTATCTGCAAGAAATTGTCCATATATATACCATCTGCCAGAGAAAATCCATATATACAGTTCCTGCAAGAGATTCTCCATATATGTAGTGCCTGCTAGGGATTGTGTTCATACATACCTACCAAATGTCTGAGATCTTGTGGGACAGTCCTGGATCTCTGGGTCAGGGCTGTTTATTTAACTGTCCACACACTAAGCCACCATGCTGCCACACAAAGGGAAAAATCATCCTGGCAACAAAAACTTGAAAACATTTTTTTTCTCCCTTTTTAATTTTGGGTGTTTTTTTTTTTTGCTAAACTAGGGGGCACCTGTGCTACGAAATTTTGGTGCACAGCCTTCTAACATGGGTTAAAAAACAGCCCTTTTCTAAAAATTGGGGGGCAGCTTGGGCCAAAACCCTGGGTGCAATGGGGGGTACACCCCGTGATTTTGGGCCTTTTTACAACACTTGGGGGGACCAGGGGGGCTGGGCCCAAACAGGGGGGCAACATGTTACACCTGGGTGAAAATGCTGCCAAAAAAAAATTTTTGAAAAAAAAAAAAAAAAAAAACCTTTTGCCAAAAAAAAAAAAAAAACTTTTTTGAACATTTTTTTGCCCGCCCTTAAAAACCCGGCCAAAAGCCCCCAAAAATTTGGGCCCCCCCTTTCCCAAAAAACTGAAGGGCACCTTTTGGCCGGCCAAAAACCACTGAAAAAAAACCAATTACCCTAAAACATTTTTTTGGTTTGCAACCATCTCCTCCCAAACTGGTTGCACCTGGCCGGGCCTTTTTAAACCCACAACTGGGCCCACCATGCTGCCAAACCACACAGAGTCACCAGGCTTCCTACACACTGGTGCACCATGCTGCCTACACAGGTGCCCCAAAGCGCCCACACTGGTGCCCCATGTGCCAAAAACACTGGGCACCATGCTCCCCAAAAATGGTGCACCATGCGCCTACACCGGGTGCACCACTGCCTACACACTGGTGCACCAGCTCCCCAAACACTGGTCATCAGCCCCCAAAATTTGGTGCCCCATGGCCTCACACTGGTGCATCATGCTCCCCTACACACGGGCACCATCCCCTACACACGGGCACCAGCTGCCTACACACTGGTGCACCAGCGGGCCTACACACGGGTGCACAGCTCCCCAAACACTGGGCACCTTTGCCCCCCAACCGGGGTGCACAGCGCCTACACACGGTTGCACATGTCCCCAACACTGGTGCACCATCGCCTAAAAACACTGGTGCCCCATCTGCCTAAACACTGTTGCACCAGGGCCCCCAACACTGGGCACCATGCGCCTAACCTGTGCACCATGCCCCCTAACACTGGTGCACCATGCGCCTACCACTGTGCACCATGCGCCACACCTTTTTGGGCCCCGTCCCAAACGGGCCCATTCCTACACCCGGGTGCCCATGCTGCCCAAACACTGGTGCATCATACTGCCTACACACTGGTGCACCATGCCGCCTACAAGCTGGTGCACCATGCAGCCTACACACTGGTGCACCATGCAGCCTACACACTGGTCACCCATGCGCCACACACTGGGCCCCCATCGCCTACACACAGGTGCACCATGCTGCCTAAACACGGTGCCCCATGCGCTACACACAGTCACCATGCCCTTACACACTGGGCAAAGCCCCCCAAAACACTGGTGCACCATCTCCCCAAAACACTGGGGGCCCAGCTCCCCTACAACACGGTTTCATACTGCCTAACATTTTGGTCACCATCGCCTACACCCTGTGCACCATGCCCCTACACACTGGTTCAAGCGCCTAACATGGTGCACCATGCCCCTACACACTGGGCCCCACCCCCAAACACGGTGCACCCATGCTGCCTACCACTGGTGCACCTGCTGCCTACACACGGGTGCACATGCCCCCAAACACTGGTCACCATCCCCTAACACTGGTGCACCATCCCCCTACACACGGGTGCACATGCGCCAAACCGGTCACCATCTGCCAACACTGGTGCACCATGCCGCCTACACACTGGTGCATCATGCTGCCTACACACTGGTGCACCATGCTGCCTAAACACTGGTGCACCATGCTGCCTACACACTGGTGCACCATGCTGCCTACACACTGGGGGGCCCCCATCCCCTACACCGGGTGCACATGCTGCCACACACGGGGTGCCCCATCGCCTAAACACTGGTGCACCATGCTGCCTACACACTGGTGCACCATGCTGCCCAAACACTGGTGCACCATGCTGCCCAAACACTGGTGAACCATGCCGCCTACACACTGGTGCACCATGCGGCCTCCACACTGTTGCACCATGCAGCCTACACACTGTTGCACCATGCCCCCTACACACTGGTGCACCATGCTGCCTACACACTGGTGCACCATGCCCCCCTACACCCGGGCACCATCTGAAAAACCCAAAACCAGAGTCCCCAGCTACCTAAAACAGGGGCTCATGCGCCTACACACGGGTCACCAGCTCCCCAACAACGGGCATCAGTCCCTACACACTGGTGCACCATGCTGCCTACACACTGGTGCACCATGCTGCCCAAACACTGGTGCACCATGCTGCCCAAACACTGGGCCCCCCCCAAATTCAATGCTGCCCAAACCGGGTCACCATGCCCCCTACACACTGGTAAAATTCCCCCCAAAGGGCCCTGCCCCAAACACTTGCACCATCCCGCCTACACACTGGTGAAACCATGCCCCACACCTGGTGCATCATTCCCCAAACACTGGGCACCATGCTGCCAAACACTGGTGCCCCACCCGCCCAAACACTGGGGGTTTGCCCCATGGCGCCCAAACACTGGTGCACCATCCGCCCCACACTGGGCACATCTCCCTACACACTGGTGCACCTTCCCCCTGGGCCCCGGGGCCCCCAAACCTGGTGCACCATGCCCCCCTACACACTGGTGCACCATCCCCGCCTACACACGGGTGACCATGCCCCACACCGGGTGCACCATGCGCCTACACCTGTGCACCCATGCTCCTACAAAACGGGTGCACCTGCGCCCAAACACGGGTGCACCATCTGCCTACAAAAACCGGTGCACCATCTGCCCAAACCTGGTGCACCATCTGCCAAACACTGGTGACCATTGCCCAAACACTGGGCACCATGCCCCCCACACCGGGTGCACCATGCGCCTACACACGGGTTGCCCCATGCCCCTACACACGTGCACCATGCTCCCCTACACACTGGTGCACCATGCCTGCCCTACACACGGGTGCCCCATGCCCCCCAAAACCCACCCCCAGATTTAAACCCCCAGCCCCAAAACGGGTGCACCAGCTGCCTAACACGGTGCACCATGCTGCCTACACACTGGTGCATCATACTGCCTACACACTGGTGACCATGCCATACCATTTGTGAATGTGCCTACCACAGGGTGCAGCTGCCTACACACTGGTGCACCATGCTGCCTACACACTGGTGCACCATGCTGCCTACACACTGGTGCACCATGCTGCCTACACACTGGTGCACCATGCTGCCTACACACTGGTGCACCATGCTGCCTACACACTGGTGCACCATGCTGCCTACACACTGGTGCACCATGCTGCCCAAACACTGGTGCACCATGCTGCCCAAACACTGGTGCACCAGGCGGCCTAGACGCTGGTGCACCATGGCCCCCCTTTCCCCCCCCATTTTTGGTGAAACCATGCCGCCTACACACTGGTGCACCATGCCGCCTACACCCCTGGGCCCCAAAGCTCCCCTACACACTGGTGCCCCAAGCTGCCCAAACACGGGTGCACCATGCGCCAAACACACGGTCCCCCCCATGCTGCCCCAAACGGGGGGCACCATGCTGCCCCCACACACGGGTGCAAAAATGCCCCTTTACCCACGGGTCACCATGCCGCCTACAAAACAGGGCACCAGGGCTGCCTACACACTGGGGGCACCATGCTCCCTAAAAAACGGGGTGCACCAGCCGCCTACACACTGGTACACCATGCCACTTACACACTGGTGCACCATGCTGCCCAAACACTGGTGCACCATGCTGCCTACACACTGGTGCACCATGCCGCCTACACACTGGTGCATCATGCTGCCTACACCGGGTTGAAACCAAAGGGCCGCCTAAAATCCCTGGGGCACCATGCCCCCCTACACACGGGTGCCCCCAGCCGCCACCACACTGGTGAAACCATGCCCCCCAAAACACACGGGTGCACCATGCTGCCTACAAAAGGGGGGCACCAGGGCTGCCTACACAAGGGTGCCCCCCATGCCCCCTCACACGGGTTACACCATCCCACTTACACACTGGGGGCATCATGCTGCCTAACACGGGGGCCCCCATGCTGCCTACACACTGGTGCATCATGCTGCCAAACACGGTTTCACCATCCCCGGCCTAACACGGTGCCCCAAAGCGCCTACACCCCCCTGGTGCACCATGCTGCCTACACACTGGTGCACCATGCTGCCTACACACTGGTGCATCATGCTGCCTACACACTGGTGCACCATGCTGCCTACACACTGGTGCACCATGCTGCCTACACATTTTTTTGCCCAGGGCCGCCCAAACATTTGTGAAACCAGGGTTTTGCCTACACACTGGTGCCCCAAAGCTGCCCAAACACTGGTGCACCATGCTGCCCCAAAACACGGGGTGAACCAGGGCCGCCTACAAAATGGTGCACCAGCCCCCCTACACCCGGGTACACCCATGCCCCCCTACCACGGGTTTGCACCATGCCGCCCTACCACGGGTTTGCACCATCCCGGGCCTAAAACACTGGTGCACCATGCGGGCCTACACCGGGTTGCACCATGCTCCCCAAACCAAACAGAGCCCACCAGGCTACCACACACTGGGGGCATCAGGGCGGCCTACAAAACGGTGCCCCATGCCCCCTACAAAACCTGGTGCATAAATGCTGTCCCCCCCCCCCCCCCCCCCCCCCCCCCCAACACTGGTGAAACCATGCTGCCTACACACTGGTGCACCATGCTGCCCAAACACTGGTGCACCATGCTGCCTACACCCCTGGGTGCTCATGCTGCCTCCCACACGGGTGCCCCCATGCTCCCCAAAAACACGGTCCCCCCCATGCCGCCTAAAACACTGGTGCACCATGCCCCCCTACAACACTGTGCACCATGCTGCCTACCCCAACTTTTGCACCTTGTTTGCCCAAACACTGGTGCACCATGCCGCCTACACACTGGTGCACCATGCCGACTACACACTGGTGCATCATGCTGCCTACCCCACGGGTTTGCCCCAAAATCCCGCCCAAACACGGGTTTGAAACCATGCCGCCTACAAACGGGGTGCACCAAATGCTGCCTACACCACTGGTCACCATGCTGCCCAAACACTGGTGAAACCATGTTTGGGGCCCCAAAAAACGGGGGCCCATGCTGCCTAAAACACGGGTGCATCTTTCCCCCTACACACTGGTGCACCATGCTGCCTTACACACGGGTGCACCGTGCCACCTACACACTGGTGCACCATGCTGCCTTACACACTGGTGCACCATGCTGCCTACACACTGGTGCCCCCTTTCCTCCCAAAACACACTGGTGCACCATGCTGCCTACACACTGGTGCACCATGCTGCCCAAACACTGGTGCACCATGCTGCCTACACACTGGTGCACCATGCTGCCTAAACACTGGTGCACCATGCAGCCTACACACTGGTGCACCATGCTCCTACACAACTGGTGCCCCCAAGCCCCCCAACACACTGGGAAACCAGGGCGGGCCTAAAACACTGGTGCACCATGCTGCCTTAACACCTGGTGCCCCCCAATGCTGCCCAAACACTGGTGCACCATGCCGCCTACACACTGGTGCACCATGCTGCCTACACACTGGTGCACCATGCCGCCTACACACTGGTGCACCATGCCGCCTACACACTGGTACACCATGCCACTTACACACTGGTGCACCATGCCCCAACACCACTGGTGCACCATGGCTCCCCCAACACACTAACCCCCCATGCTCCCCTCCCACACAATTTTTTCCCCAACGATGCCTACAAAACTGACCCAAATATAATGGAATTTTCCATACTGAGCCACCATGCTGCCCAAATACTGGGGCCCCCAAATCCCTCCCCTACACACAGAGCCCCCATGCTGCCCAAAACAGGGAGCCCCATAAATGCCCACACACTCAAGCCATATTGCCCATTGGAGCTCTTTCTGCTTCACCCATTTTTTACATGGCAAAAGGAAAGCCGGGAAAGGGCTATTAAACCCTTTTGCTTGGGTCGAGGCTTTAAAATACGGGAATTTTTCTCCAGATCCGACCCCATCCTCCGGGAAAGGCACTCGATAGAAAACACCCACTGAATCAATATGAACCCCAGCTACATCCTGAGGCGACATCGGAAAGTCCCGTAAACAAACTCAAGAGAGCACTTTCCATTTGGAACAAACCAGGACTGTGAGCGTCAATGTCGGCTCAGCGTCTTCCGAGACATTACTGCCGCTCTGGAGAAATGGAAGTCACTTTGTGATCTTATCATCTCATGACTGAAAATCATAAAACCACAAAACCACAAAGCAAGGAACAAAGCAGCAGGGTTACTGGAACCCGAGCCTGGAAGTGTAAGCGCGAGGTCAGGCTCCAGATCAAGAACCCGCTCGCTGCTAGTTATTTCTTCCATGTTTTCTGAGATGATGTTTGTTGCTTTTCTTTCATTCCTATCTAACTTATTATTCACTGTTTCCATGGATTTAATGGAACATTACACCTAAAACGAGAGGGAACAAATTTGGAAAGGGAAATTGTTAGTCACTCCCAAGATAGGGGCAAAAAATTGCATTGCTTTCCCCCAAAACGAGCCCCAAGGGTATGGTTTAAATAATTAAATTAAAGGGGTTTTCTCAATACAATTATTAGCTTGTAACATGTAGGGAAAGGGTTAAATAAAGATTTTCCAAAAACTTTGCTTTGTTATTTTGTTTGGTCTGGAGATATAAAGATTCTATCTCCTCAAAGGTACAAAGTTTTCGGGTTTAGACCATCTCTCCCCCCCTCTTTCCCCTTTGCCCTTACCCCGATTGATTTAAGCTGTCAGCCCATCAATTCCAAGCATGGTGAATCACTCCCTGCAGAGTCTTCTCTCTAGCAACAGCTTGTTTACCTAACTAACTAAAGGGTTTTACCTTTTGAGTCGTAATTTTGAACACAAATTTTTAAAAAAACCCGCCTCTATTACTGTAACAAAAATAACTGGGGATAAAAGGCTGAAAGTCAGTACGCTATAGCCCCCCCAACCCTGATCGGGAAGTGTGAGTTGAAGCGCCTTTTTTTTCTTAAAACTGCAGGGTGTGAAAATCCCTATAACCCTCCCATACTCGACTGACTTTCGGTGTTTTTCCGTTCCTTTTCCTCCCTGCCTTCCAAGCATCATAATTGTTTTATTGTTTTGTCTACACGGTTATGCTTTGGCTTGTTTTTTGCAGCATGAATTTTTTTTTTTTTAAATGGAACAATTTAATACACCAGATAATATATTGGGAGACCCTAATTCTTGTGTGATAGAACAAAACAATACGGGTAAAAAAAAAATATGACCCCTGGGCCAAAAATGAATTGGGGTTGTAATTGTTTTATCCAGAAGTATTGTGTGTGATCTATCATGTTCCACAGGGCATCAGAAAGCCATTGACCCGAGCATTGGAGGATTGTCCCAGTTGGTGGGGGTGGAGGGGAGAAAGGCTATCTTACTCAAACCACATGCCATGTAGATGGGCTTGTGAAATGACCTGTGACACGATTTCCTGTGCCACATGATGAAGGGGGGAGGTGTGAGAAGAATCATTCTCTGGGGTTCAATTATTTATTCTGGTTTGCCATTTGTCTTGATAAAAATACGTGTGTGATAAAACATTCACAGTCATTAAATCATGTCTTGATTTAAAGGGTCTTTTTGGGTGTCAGCCCCAAATGACCGTTTTCTCCAAGGCCCAAATTAAAATATGAGGGGAAAGGTGGAAGAAGGATAAAATAAGTCAAGAATGTTTAGCGGGGACTTGAGCAAGGGGAGAGGGCAGGGGAAGAATTATACACAAAAAATCTTTGTTTTAAATCCATTTTTTTAAAAAATTACTTATGAGATTAAAAGGAACCCACCCAAATTTCCCTGATCTTTCACGAGAATTTTCTTTTTTAGGGACCCAATAAAAGAAATCGGCCCAAAATTTTATTAATCGTATATTCATTTTGGATGCCCCGGGTTGGTAAATTATCCTTGGGGAATTGGCGGGCATGATTTCTTGCAGAAGGTTAGGAGGGAGTTTTTGACAGCAGCTGGAAATTATGCTTTTCTGTTCCCCGCATGATAATTAGTTCCCCACTGTCCCTTTGAGGAGGAGGAGCTCGGGTTTTTTGGGAGTTTTCATAAAACACCTTGGGGATCACAAACTATTATCGGTTCCAGGAGTTACCACTGAGTGTAGGTCAGTCTGATTCTCTTCAGCTGCACGCCTTAGCAGGACCTTTTTGTACTGATCATATTGGTGAAGGTCTGTTTTTTCGTTATTTTATCCTCTTGTTTTTATACTGTACTGCACTTTTTGTGTATGTCTATGTTTTGTAATTTCTATAACTAAGCACTGTACCTGTATATGAAAGCTTAAAGCTTTGATAGCTTAGCCTTGTTGCCGTAACGAACCCTGTTGATCTCCAAAGAGTTAGCGTATAGTCCTTTTTTAAGGTGCTGACCTTTTGCTGGTACATGTGGTACTCATAGTGTAGGCCGAGGGAGAGGCAGGTGAGTTGTGTTTTGGTAAGATTCCTGGTTTTCCCCCCCAAATTGTTTCTGATGCAAGTGGGGCCTGAGTTCTCCAGACGGGTTGAGACCCCCTGGCGCATAATTGAGGTTGGCAGTGTGATCTAATTCTCTGCCTTCCTTATTGTGTGCCCTTTAGTTGTGCCCATGGTACCCACTGTCTCCTGACACCATGGCACTTTTTTTGGGAGGGAGGACGGAGGGTTCAGAGTTTATCCAGCAAAATAAATGACAAGTTAACTGTATTCTGAAGGTCGGTAAGATACCAAATTTACTGTATATAGTTTTTGTTATGTTTTACTTCTTTTAAAAATAATTAAAATTTCCTTTTGTGAGACCATTAACTTTTTTTTATTTTCCATCTGATAGATCTGTGTGATGGCTCATTTTTATGGGGCAAGGTTTTGTTTTTATTGGTACCAGTTTGGCTTGTATGTGAGTTTTTGCTCACTTTTTATTCCACCTTCTCTGAGAAATGAGGTGATATCTCAAGAAAGTGAATAATCCAAAAACAAAAATCTCCAAAAATTTCAAACTGCAGCGAGATCAGGATCGGAGAATAGTAAATGTTAAAAATTACCTTTTATTTCAATCATCACTTTTTTTTTATTGTTTATCTTTTTATATTTTTAAAAACTATTAAAAAATTAACAATAATTCTAAGTCCTCCTAAGAAACCTGACATGTGATCGCTTGTATGATACACTATAGTACTAATGGACTGCAGTATATAGTCATATTTACACCCAGACACTGTGCCAAATCTACCTATAATTTAATATATTTGTATGCAATATCATTCAATCCCAAATTGTCTATAGATACTTTTATGTAACAGAGGTACAAATTCCTTGGTTCCTCGCAAACATTGCCATACAGTTACATGCCAAAATTCTAACTGCTTTCAACCGCCAGTAGGGGGAGCTCGCTACATAGGAATTTATACAGCTTTCAATTAAAGGGGTTGTCTCACCATGCTGTTTCACGGAGCCACAAGCAGTTTTACATTCACACTTCCTGTCTCTTCCTGGTCAAGCTGTGGGTAGTTCTATAGCAGTGATTCGCATATTGGCTCTCTCTTCACAGCTCTTCTAATTGCACTGACATCAAAGCAGGAGATCTTATCTATGAGCTCTGAAGCTTTCTGTTCTCAAGCTGCCAAAATCCTGTGTGCAGACCTGTGGTGACATTACTCCATGCTCTTAGATAAGACAAACAGCAGAGAGAGAAGGGGAGAGCAAGTCAGTGACTTGAGAAACCTGTGTGCAACAAAGCAAACTAAATAAAACAATATACTTGGAAAAAGTCTTCATTTACTGTCCCCTAAATCTTGAAAGCTAATCTTTGCAGAGAGAATCTCTTCAACTCTATAATAAATACCTATAGAACATCCAGAAACCATTAATTTATTCTAAATGTACAGTATGTCAGCAGCTTTAAGACCTGATCCAAGGTCTCATACAAATAGAAAAAAGAGAAAAAATCTGCAGCACTGAAATTTTTTTTAAAAATTCTAAAATGTATTCTTCAATATCACAAAACGAGATGCAACATTTCAGCTCTCACCAGAGCTGTTTTCAACATGATAATTTGCCTTTTCAAATCTGTCATAAACTAATAATCAGTGAGCTTCCCTAAGCACCAGCAAATGACCCCAAGTGCATTGACCCTTTTACAAACGGCATTTGATCCCGAAAGACATAAAGAAAATGATTTGATGGTGTGATTACGATCCAAATTTTTTTTATTGTGGGCTTTCATAAAATTTCTTTTTTTATTCGTTGGGCTTTCCATAGAATTATCTTTTTTTGAGTCGTGGGGCTTTCCATAGAATTATCTTTTTTTTATATTTTGGGCTTACCATAGAATTATCTTACTTTTATTAGTTGGGCTATCCATAGAATGTAGCCGCTGTGTTTTTTGCAACAAAAAACAGTAAAAAAAAAAGAATGCCTTGAAAACAAAAACTGCAAAACATTGGGGACTTCCTTTTTTAACTTTGCTTATTATTGTTATTATGGAGTTATGGTTTCGGTGCCATAACATCGTGTTGTGGGGGGTCATCGGGTGAAAAAGGTTCCTTTCTTAGTCACCGAGGTTAAAGTGTGACAGCGGGAACTTCCCGCTTTGGGCATTTTGGGGGATGTAAGAAACCGCAGTTTGGAGTTGGCTAGGCCACCCCGATCCCACTCCCCCCCGGATTAAATTCAGAAGGCAGGAATTGGGGGGGCGATGTGGATAATGCCGCACTCCAGGATGTATTTCGGGGCGTAATTGTACCGCAAGGCGCCACGAAATACGTCCTGTAATTACGGTAATCATAGCTCTCATTGAGAGCTATGATTATGTGTTTCCCCCGCATATTCAACATCGAGGAAAAAAGTGAATGTTGTCACGGCCAATCTGGAGCAGCAAGGCGTGGTAGGGGTTAAACCCCTTGGGCCCAGTCAACATGAGAGGGGCCCGGGCTGAGGGCCCCTGGGAGTGACGCTGGCCCTAAATCGGTCAGAGAGTGTGCCGCCGGCAAATAGGGGGCCCCCGGGCCCGCACCAACGTCTGGTGGGGCAGGGGCCGGGGACTCATTTAAGCTGCCATTTGTCAGTCCCTTTCCTGAGAAAGGATCTCCTAGTGCTTCCCGATTTTGATTGCTTGTTATCCTGATTTCCTACTTCGGTTTTCCCCGCTATGTTTCTGTCCCCATTTTTTGCCGTGTTTTCCCCAGGTTTTGACCCCCGGCTTGTTCCGTTATTCTTTGGTTTTGATTGTGGCTTTGACGTACCTTTCCCTTATCGACCCCGGGGTGTTTAACCCCCGTTCCGAGCCCCCCTTCCCTGAGCATAGGGTTTGTCGTCCGTTGGGGTCTTACATTAGGGCAGCCCCCAAGTGGCAGGGAATGGGGGGGGTGGGAGTCAGGGGCCCCCGCATCTTTGACGTACATTTTTAGGCCGTAATATTCCCCGGGCCTTTACCCCCTTTCCAAATGGTGGAGCAGATCAGGGGTTCCCCAAATTTATCCAAAACCCCGGCCTGGGGGTAGCCGCAGGGACCTCCCGATTCCCCGGTGGGAATCCCCCCGGAACGCCTTTTTTTGTGGAACCCCCATTCATTACCGGGAGGTTTTCGGTGACGAAGCCTTTTGCCTTCAGGGGGGATACGGTTTTTTGAGTCCACCCCCATACTTTTGGGAATGAGGAACGAGAGTGGGGAATTTTCTGTCCCCTTTTCCCGGGTCCCGCCCAGGAATGGGCATTCTCACTACCCCCTGACTCACTGGAATTGTCTTCTGTAGACAGACTTTTTGTCTCCTTGGGACCCTGATAGGGAGGCGGTGGCCGAGACTCAGGTCACCACCTTAAGGCAGGGTAAGAGGACTGTAGAGGAGATTGCCTCTGAATTTCGCCGCTGGTGTGTTCCGTCAGGGTGGAACGACCCAGCTCTCAGGTGCCAGTTCCGGGTAGGATTGGCTGACCATGTTAAAAACATGTTGGTAGCTTATCCTACCCCGGGCACTCTGGATGACGCCATCGCTTTGGCAGTTCAGCTAGACAGACGGTTTATGGAAAGAGGTCGGGAACAGACCCTTTCTCCGTTGCTCCACTTTACTCCACTGCTCCGCTCTGCCACCACCCCAGAATCTGCAAGTGCGGCGATAACCCCTGAGAAACCTATGCAGATAGGGGCCTCTTCTACGGGTGCCGCCAGTGACCGCAGGACCTCATGTCTCACCCAGGGACTGTGCTCTGCTGTGGCAGAGAAGGTTATCGCATCCATGATTGTCCCAAAAGGAAGCCCTGGCTGGAAAACTCCAGCGCCTAGGTGACTCGCGGGAAGGTCACCTAGGTGAACAGGTATTCCCTATGGTGTCTAAAAAGTTGTTGCTGCCAGTGAAAGTTTAAAATTTTTCTATGTGTGAATCTGGGAGTGCTTTTGTAAATTCAGGATCAGCATCCAATTTTGTGGACACTTCATTCACTAAGCATCTGGGCCTTCCCTGGAGGCCTCTATTGGATCAAGAGACAGTTATGCGACGAGCTGATAAGAGGAGAGCAGAGAAGAAGGTCCTGAGAGGAGCAGAGGTTGCGTGAGGGGAGGTATCTAGAGATTAAAGCAGATATGTATAGAGGGGAGAGGTTATGGAGAGCTTTGTAGGTCATGGTTACTAACTTGAACTGGATTTGCTGGGCAATGGGGAGCCAGTGAAGGGATTGGCAGAGGGGAGAGGCAGGGGAGTAGTGACGAGGGAGGTGGATGAGACGGGCAGCAGAGTTGAGGATGGTTTGAAGGGGAGCAAGAGTGTTAGATGGGAGGCCACAGAGAAGGATGTTGCAGTAGTCAAGGCGGGAGATGACAAGGGCATGGACCAGAATTTTTGTAGTGTCAAAGTTGAGGAATGAGCGGATGCAAGAGATATCTCAGGTGGAGGCGGCAGCAGAGGTGAGGGTGGATGTGCGGTTTGAAAGACAGAGGGAGTCAAAGGTTATTTCCCCAAAGGGAGCGGATCTGTGGTTTCGGTGAGGAGTGAAGCATTTACAGTGATAGAGAGATCAGGTGGGGATGAGTGGGACGGTGGGAAGATGATAAATTCAGTTTTCTCCACGTTTAGTTTCAGGAGATGGGAGGAGAAGAAGCAAAAACTCTAAATATTTGTGATCCCGGAACGATACAGAGGATGGAGGGTGGAGGGAGAGTAAAGAGCCTACTAAAATATGACATGACCACAAGAAAGGGTTAAAAAAAAATCTACTTAAAACATAATTACCCTTTCTCCTCATATAACGTCACTTGTTATTAGAAAAGATCCGAAGTCATTTAAAAAAAAAAAAAAACTATACAGAACTGGTAACAGCCCGAAGTGTGAAATGAATACATTATCTGTCCTGTGTGGGAAATGCTTTTAAAAAAGAAAAAAACTATGAAAAAGTCACCTCTGTTCCATAAAAAATAGAGAATAAAAGAGAATAGAGAATAAAAAGTGACCACTGTATGGACCCAGCACTGGCAAAAGAGCAAGGCACTGCTACCGCGCTTGGAAGATCAAACAGGTGCAACAATCACAGTGAGGCTCTGAGGGCAGCACAGCAGGATGTATGTGCCCGGGAGGAGAGAGACTACAGCGCTCCCTGAAGAAAGGTCAGGAAACATTTTATTAACAAGAAATAAAACATTAAAAAGTTTCTGCTTTCTTTCTCCCTCCCAAAAAAATAAAAAAAATTCTACATTATTTGTACCTCAAATCGATGCAAAAAAATCAAACCCGATATGACTGTATCAACGGAAAAAGGAAGAAGAACGCAGCAATGCAAACACAAAAGAAAAATTACTGGGTTCATCTAAAAATTGTTGCCACGGGGAAGGGGCAAAGGGGTCCTTTCGTAAAGGGCTGATTTTGTTTGGAGGGGGCCCCTTTAATTGGAGCCCCCAATGGGGTTGATTTTTGGGGGCCACCGGTAGGTTGATTCTTGGGAAG
Organism: Phyllomedusa bahiana; assembly: GCA_025379985.1. NCBI lineage: Eukaryota > Metazoa > Chordata > Amphibia > Anura > Hylidae > Phyllomedusa > Phyllomedusa bahiana. The sequence goes on along the minus strand of JAODAL010006302.1, from coordinate 67,756 downwards.
ATGTGGAGTGTTTTTGGGGCCCCCCATGGGGTTATTCTTGGGACACCCGTGGAGTTGTTCTTGGGGCCCACCATGGAGTTTATTCTTGGGCCCCCGTGGGTTGATTTTGGTGCTCAGCAGTGGAGTTTTTTGGGCCACAGTGGAGTTGATTCTTAGGGCCAGCCAATGAAGTTGATTATTGGGACCCACCAGTGGAGTTGATTCCTGGGGCAACCAGTGGTGGTAATTCTTGGGGCCCATCAGTGGAGTTGATGCTTCAGACCTACCAGTGCAGTTGATTCTTGTGGTCCACCAGTGCAGTTGATTCTTGGGGACCCATGGAGTTGATTTTGGTGGTCAGCAGTGGAGTTGATTCCTGGGCCACCAGTGGGTTGATTTTAGGGCCGCCAATAAAGTTGATTATTGGGACCCCAAAGGGGAGTTTTTCTGGGGCCCCCCCCGTGGGTTTGATTCCTGGGGAACCGGGGTGGTAATTTTTGGGGGCCCATCAGTGGATTTGATGCTTCAGCCTCCCGGCAGGATTTTGTGGCCCCCAGGGGATTGACCTCGGAGCCCACCAGTGGAGTTGACTTCGGAGCCCCCCGTGAGTGACTTCGGAGCTCCCCGGGGGTTTTTATTTTTGGGGGCCCTAAGGGAGTGATTTCGGGGGGCCCCCACCGAGTTGATTCTTGGGGCACACCCTACAGTAGCTGTACATGCCTGCACATACTGCACCTCTTGATTTCTGTCTCTCTTTCTCTGCCTTTCTCTCTGAAAAGCATTTCCAGGTCCACCATGCCCAGGGGCCCACCGGGTATGTTCCCTGCTCCTCCAAGCCTAGCTTCGAGCCCTCTATGATCTCTATATGCCATAATTAGGTATATAGACAGGGTTTGTCTTGATGAGTGAACCCTTTAACACCCCTGAGTCTCTTAGTTCTGGCAGCCGCTTAGTCCTCTCTCTTTACAGCGTTAAATAGCCTGGCCGGGTAACAAGGGAAATCGCTGCCTCTGATGTAGAGTAAAGTTCAGCTCTATGGCCACATTCAGAGATTTGCAGAACTGATTGTGAAATGATGGTAGATGTCGGACTCATCCCATCACGGCTGCACAATTCTTAACTTGTGACACTGCTGCCACCTGCAGGTGACAGGGTGGGATCGCATTGGAGTTTTCTCTGCAGGCGACACAAGTCAGCTGAACTAACAATGCGGCTTTTGACATGTTTCATTGTGTTTTCTTTCTCATATAGCAATTAACAATGGCTTGGCATGGACACAATGTCTCTTGCAGCATAAAACTGACCGCAGACAATCACTTAGCGCTTACAATGAATATGAATGTGGGTGGAACGCGTCCACATCATAAAACGAGGATTGTAGCGAGCAGTAAATCCAGACCCAGCGACGGCGATCTAGTGTGTAGTGACAGCTCTCGGTGAGGAGCAGATGTTATAACCCGAAGATGACAAAACTGTCCGCAGCCAGGAAACGTTAGCTTTTAGTGGCTCTTCACTGCCTTCCCATAAATGTCCTCTAAAGAGAAATATTTCAAGATTCCTGCCAGAGCTGCGTAATATTCTCAAATCTATCTGCTGGATATAAAGAGGGTGAACAGGATTTTAAAAAAAACAAAAAAACTTCCAGTAATAGCGCCACACCTGTCCTCAGGTTTAGTCTGGTATTGCAGCTCCGGTTCATTGAAGTAAATAGAGCTGAACAGCAATCCCACACAAAGCCCAAGCAACAGACTCCTAAAAAAAATTTAAACACAAGATCCAAGTCGTAAAATTAACTCTAGTTCCCTAAATAATTTTTAGACCCCAGACCCCCTAAAGAAATACAGGCAGCCTATATTAATATCAGACCCTCTAAGGATATACAGGCAGCCTATATTATGATCAGACCACAGACCAGACCCCCTAAAGATATACAAGCAGCCTATATTAATATCAGACCCCAGACCAGACCCCCTAAAAATATACAGGCAGCCTATATTATTATAACCCCAGACAGACCCCCAAAAATTTTAGACACAGCCAATATTAATAATATATCAAAAACACCCCCCCTAAGTATCAGGCAGCCTATATTAATATCAGACCCCAGACCCCCTAAAGGTATACAGGAGCCTTATTAAAATAGACCCCAGACCCCAAAAGGATACGGCAGCCATTTAATATCAGACCCCAGACCAGACCCCCTAAAAATAAAGGGCAGCCCTATATTAAATCAACTGAAACAGACCCCCTAAAGATATACAGGCAGCCTATATTAATATCAGACCCCAGACCCCCTAAAGGTATACAGGCAGCCTATATTAATATCAGACCCCAGACCCCCTAAAGATATACAGGCAGCCTATTTAATTCAGCCCCCAAAACCCCCTAAAAAATACGGGCAGCCAAAATTTTAATATCAGACTGCAGAACAGACCCCCTAATGATATACAGGCAGCCTATATTAATACCAGACCCCAGACCCCCTAAGTATCAGGCCCCTATATTAATATCGACCCCTTAAGTTACAGCAGCCTATATTATACAGCCCCAGCCCCCCAAAGTATAAAAGGCCTAATTTTTTCAACCCCAGACCAGCCCCCTAAAGTATACGGGCGCCTATATTATTACCCCAGACCAGACCCCCTAAAGATATACAGGCAGCCTATTTAATTCAGACCCAGACCCCCAAAAATTTTACAGGAAAATATTTTAATATCAGCCCCCAGCCCAACCCCAAAAAATTCGCCAGCCTATATTATATCAGACGCAAAACAGACACCCCCAAAAAGATATCACAGCCTTATTTTAAAAATAAACCAGCCCCTAAATATAAGGCACCCTTAAAAATACCAGACCCCCGACCCCCTAAAGATATACAGGCAGCCTATATTAATATCAGACCCCAGAACCCCTAAAGATATACAGGCAGCCTTTTTAATTAGACCCCAGACCCCAAAAATTACGGGCATTTAAAATTAAACCCCAGAAAAATGGGCACCATTTAAAATTCAAAAAACCAACCCCCAAAAAATTACAGCAGCCTATAAATAAAAAGGGAGAACAAGCCCCCTTAAGATAAAGGCAGTAATTAATTAGACGCAAAAAACCCCCCCCTAATGAATAACACCCTATTTAAATAAGCCCCAGCCCCATAAAAAGTTTATAAGGAGCTATTTTAATAAAAAGCCCAAAACCCCAAAAATTACAAACCATATTAAAAAAGCCCCAGCCCCTAAAGATTAAAAAGCACCTATTTAATTCGCCCCAACCCCTAAAGATATACAGGCAGCCTATATTAATATCAGACCCCAGACCCCCTAAAATTAAGAGCCTTTTTTTTAATATAAAACCCCGCCCCCTAAAGATAAAAAGGCAGCCAATTAATACACGTATCTGCATAAATGGGCCCCCCCTGATCGCCTTATTATATGCAATTATAATACCGCAAAAACCCCCCTATGCAAGAAGGTGTGGGGTGGTTTTCTTATCAAGTTTTGCATTTGGCAGTCTCCCCCTTTTGGGGATATTGTTCTTTTCTGATACTGGTTAAATTTGGGTTTTTACCCAAATTTCAGCTTTTATATTCAGTTTTTCCCCTTTGGAGGGGTGTGTGAGCTGTGCTCATTTGTTATCTGCACCCTGTTATACCCTTTTTCCCGTAGCACGGGGCTTGTGTTGCCGCCACTGGGTTAATTCTTTTGCCAGCCATTGGCTGTATGTATGGCCTTGTGGTTGTGTTTTTTTGTAATAATATTAGATTCTAAAAAAAATTTCACACCCCACCACCATTAAAATTAAAGGGGGTTTTCCAGTTCTTTTTTTATTTTTTAAATGGGTCACAAGGGGTAGATATAAGTATAAAATTGACTTTTTGATTGTAAAGTGATTTATACACTTATTTTAATTATTATGTGCATGACAGTAAGAAAGGATTTTCTGTTCAGAATAGCATCCCTCACTACTACATATACAGTATACTGTATCTCACATTTTTGTAAATATTGTATTATGTATTTTCATGGCACAACACTGAAGATCTGACACTTTGATATCATTTGAAGTAGTCAGTGCACAGCTTGTATAACAGTGTAAATTAGGTGTGTCCTCAAAATAACTCAGCACACAGTCATCAATGTCTAAACCACTGGCAACAAAAGTGACTACACCCCTAAGTGACAATGGACAAATTGTGTCCAATTTGCCATTTTCCCTCCAGAGTGTCATGTGACTCATCAGTGTTACAAGGTCTCAGGTGTGAATGGGGAGCAGATGTGTTAAATTTGGTGTTATCGCTCTCACACTCTCATACTTGTCACTGAAAGTTCAACATGGGACCTCATGGTAAAGAAAATTGCCAACACCCTGAAAATGAGCTGCAGCACAGTCGCCAAAACCATACAGTGGTTTAAAACAGGTTCCACTCAGAACAGGCCTCACCATGGTTGACCAAAGAAGCTGAGTGCACGTGCTCAGTGTCATATCCAGATATTGTCTTTCCAAAATAGACGAATGAGTGCTGCCAGCATTTCTGCAGAGGTTACAGCGGTGGGGATTCAGCCTGTCAGTGTTCAGACAGTATGTCGCACACTGCATCAAATTGGTTGCATGGCTGTTGTCCCAGAAGGAAGCCTGTTCTAAAGATGATGCACACAAACAGTTTGCTGAAGAGAGACTAAGGACATGGATTACTGGAACCATGTCCTGTGGTCTGTTGAGACCAAGGTCAACGTATTTGATTCAGATTGTGTCAAGTCTGTTTGGCAGCAACCAGGTGATGAGTACAAAGACAAGTGTGTCTGCCTACAGTCAAACATGGTGGTGGGAGAATCATGGTTTGGGGCTGTATGAGAGCTGCCGGCTGTGAGGAGCTACAGTTCATTGAAGGAACCATGAATACCAACATGTACTGTGACATACTGAAGCAGAACATGATCCTCTCCCTTCTGAGCTGCAGGGCAGTATTCCAACATGATAATGACCCCAAACACACCTCCATGACAACCATTGCCTTGCTAAAGAAAATGTGGGTAAAGGTGCTGGACTGGCCAAGCATGTCTCTAGACCTAAACCCTATTGAGCATCTGTGGGGCATCCTCAAATGGAAGGTGGAGGAGCAGAAGGTCTCTAGCACCCACCAGCTCCGTGATGTCATCATGGAGGAGGGAAGAGGATTCCAGTGGCTGCAACCTGTGAAGCTCTACTGACCTCCATGCCCAAGAGAGTTAAGGCAGTGCTGGAAAATAATGGCGGCCACACAAAATATTGACACTTTGGGCACAATTTGTCCATTTTCACTTAGGGATGCACTCACTTTTGTTGCCGGCGGTTTAGACATTGATGACTGTGTTGAGTTATTTTGAGGGCACACCACATTTACACTCTGATACAAGCTGTACATTGACTTTACATTGTATCAAAGTGTCAGATCTTCAGTGTCGTCCCATGAAAAGATATAATACAATATTTACAAAAATGTGAGGGGTGTACTCACTTTTGTGAGACACTGTACATCTGCTGAGCCCTTAACCCCTTAATGACCGCCCACTGTCTTTTGTTGGCAGGCAGATCGTGTTCTCTGTCGGCAGCAATGCCAAAAGACGTTGTTGCTCAAAGAGAGGGTTTGGCAACTATCGAGTTATAGTTAACAGCACCATTTAGGGCAATCTCTGTGATTGGCAAGGACTGGAGGACGCTTCTGATCCCCAGCGTCTAACCCTTTGATTGTTGCGGCATAATTAAGGGGGATTCCCAGTGTCCAATAGAGCCTGGGGAATATCCATACAGTCAACCCTGGGGATCTAGAATAACCCTAGGGCTGTATGAATAGCAAATCTGCTGTCAGGACACACTGGGTGGTGCCCTGACAGCAGCCTGTGTCATACAGACACATTAGGGCACATTTATCAAGGCAGTTGTGCCGGAATTCTGCCACAATTTGCTTAAAAAATGGAGTACATGCATTACTATGTGTTTTAGACAGTTATGCCTCGTCCGACAAAAGGGGTGTGCCCTTGATAAAGGGGTGTGGCTTTGTTGGAAAGGGGCATATCTTCATATTCGCATGTTAGTGGCATAAAGTGGTATAAAGTTAGACTAGACAGTTTTAACCTGCGTCAGATTTATTAACACTATGATAACTGTGGCCCATTGTAAGACTGTCTAGTCTAACTTAGAACAAAGGGCCACATGTATGAAACCGTTTTGGTCTAAAACTCACTCTTTTGCCCATAGGTTTCTATGGGGAAAAAAGTGAGTTTTAGACCAAAACCCTTTTATACATGTGGCCCGTTACACACTATTGATAAATCTCCCCCATAGTGTAATTTATTAGCATATAGGAGTATCCAGAGCATGCTAATACATTACTAGGTATAAAAAAAATGTACAATAGTTATCCCCAAATGGGAATTTTAAAAAAATTAAAATAAAACATAAAAAAGTGTAGAAAAAATAAAACAAATAATAAAAATAAATATTTATCAAAAAATTACTGTGCCTACATTACACACACAAAAGAGACCTACACCTATTAGGTATTCATATGACTGTAATAACCTGTAGAATTAATCTAATAGGTTATTTAGTGGGAAATGAGAATGGAGTAAAAAAAAAAAAAGGTGAAAAATGCTTTTTTATTTTCATGATTCCGAAAACAAAATAATTACGCAACTTATATGTAAACTCAAACTATGTCAGCAAAAAATACAAATGCTCGCGCATAAAACAAGTCCTCATTCAACTGCATCATAGATAAAATAAAAAATATGACTGCTGAAACGCGGGGAGGTAAAAAACTACAAAAACAAGCTGTGTCATTAAGATCTTTTCAGACCTGCGGCTTAAGAGGTTTTATGGGTTTTACCCTGAAGTACAAAGCCCTTCACAGGTGATGTCTCTGTGCATGATAATTTTATAAGATGGATCATCAGGGACACATTTTCATTTATTTTTTCTTTATTTTTCTCCATAGTCACATTTTTTAAATCGTTTTTTTCCGTTTTTGGTCCTACTACGGGACTAGATTATGTGATCGCTTGATTACTTTTGCAATTCCTAGCATTAGATTACTGTGTTGCTATGTACTATGCTGGTGACAAGCAGCCTATTAGGGTATGTTCACACAGCATATTTTGGCACGCGTTTTGCGCAAAATATGCGCCGAAATATGTCCAAGAAAGTGATCTAAACACTCTTCATAGACTTCAATGTAAAACATTCAAGCAACGCGTTTTTTGCTCTTGTATTTTTCAGCCCACTTTGCCTTATGCATTACGTATCATGCACGTAATTTCAATGACGTAACGAATGCGTTTTACAGCGCGCAAATGTATGCGTCGCAAATACACTGTATGAATATCCCCTTACACTCTGTCTCTGGCAGGTATAATAGGAGTCACTACATGGCAGCCCTGGCAGACATTATTTGGCCTCTACCATGATAGGCATTGAGTAGATGAGGAAGTTAAAAGAAACCAGCTACCTGCTGTGGCTGCTATTGACCGCGGCATCCAGGAAGTTAAACTAGCAAGCTTTATCGCTGCGGTTGCATCAGAATCATAGCCATACATTACACCTGCCCCCCACTATGTGTGGTCAGGGAACAGCTTCTGAGCCTGCACCACTTAAGTGATATAAACGTATGCTACCTGGGAGACCTGACAACTCTTCCAAGAGCTTAGAAGGACAAGAAGACCTTAAAGGGGTTTTGCCACGATGTAATGTTGATGTGAGATCCTCCAAAATGGGCATTTAATCACTTTTCTAAATATATGTGATTACAAAAAGTGAAGCCTCTGAGAGCTACAGCATTGCTCAGTCCCCCTTAGTTTCCTGAAAGTTTACATTAGACACGACCAGGACACTGACAGGAGCTGACCGGCCGCGCTTGCCTGTTTGCACTTGTTATCTGATGACTGGGAACATGAACGAGCTTTGGAGGGACTGGGGAGAAAAGTGCAATGTATGAGGCTGTCTGCTGTATAGAGAATCCACTGGTTGTAATGTAATTATTTGAGTGAACATTGCAGACGCTCCCTGCTTCCTCGCTCGCTGCTCACCCCTCCCTCTCCCCCCCTATGACGATGCATGCTGAGTTTATATTCTCTCCTGAGCAGATAAGAGGTAAGGAACTCACTTCATGGCAAAACCCTTTTAACTTTTTCCAAAAGACTCACAGACATTATGGCAGAACTCATGAGCATGGGTACAGGAGACTACAACAGTGTCAGTACTGTGATAGCAACTACCTCAGAACCTCAACATCTCTTATACCAACTTTGTGCCTCCAAGTAACAAATGGCCAAGGACATTGAACTTGCATATACAGTGTATGTTCCTTGCAACCACTATGCCTGAAATGCATGTTGAAAGTAAATTATTCCTGAGTATACGACACAAGAAGGTAAATCTGTGCACCAACTAGGTTCCTGGCATTAATGCCACAAGCCCATAGAGGTTACTGCCCTGCACAATGTGGGTTAATACCACCACATCCATTAGAACAAGTTTTGTGCCAGACCCATCAGCTATACTTACCTACAGCCAGAACAGAGGGCCTGTTAGAATATAACTCATCCCTGTTTCCCCCTGGTGCCAGGCCACATAGATATGAGATCACTGGAAATCCCACAAAGTCTTCTACTGTGTGACTCTTCATAGCACCATCCTTACATATGATATGTATTTAGTACTTGCCACTTTATATTTGTTTAAAAAAAAAACCTTGCACAACCTTTTTATCCTCGAATCTTGGCTCGTCTTCAGCCAAAAAAAGAGGAAAATAAAAATAGTATATAAGTAAATGATATATTAAAAAAAACAAAGAATAACCAGGTGTAAACCTGGGATAGTACACTAGGTGGCAGTAATAATTCATGTTTCGGTGTAATTAAAAAAAAAATGTATGTTATAATACATGTTCAGATATTTAGCACAATAGAGTCTGGAGCCATTCACTAGTTTCAACATCAAGGGGACGGAGGAGGTTGGACTGGGACACCAAAGGATCCTCTGAACATTTAATTTAGCATGTTCAAAGATGACTTGAAAGTGGTCACGTACAGTTGAAACCCTTCCCCGTTTAGGTCAATTAGGAACCAAAATTATTTCTATTTGCCAAATGCCAGAATAATGAGAGAGAGAATTTTTAAGGCATTTTTATTACTTTCTGCAAAGTCAGAAGTTTCCATACATTTCATTAGTATTTGGTAGCTTTGCCCTTACACTGTAGGACTTGGGTCAAACGTTCTGGATCCTTCCACAAGCTTCTCACAATAGTTGGTAGGAATTTTGGCCCATTCCTCCTGACAGAACTGGTGTAACTGAGCCATGTTTGTAGGTCACCTTGCTCGCACCGGCCTTTTCAGCTGTGCCTATAAATGTTCAATCGGATTGAAATTAGGGGCCACATGGATGAAACGTTTTTGGTCTAAAATTCACTTTTTTGCTCATAGGTTTCTATGGGGAAAATAGTGAGTTTTAGACCAAAACCGTTTCATACCTGTGGCCCTAGGACTTTGTGACGGCCGCTCCAAACATTGACTCCTAAAGCCACTTTGTAACCAGTTTGGCAGTAGCTTCGGGTCATTGTCCATTTGGAAGACCCATTCCCACCCAAGCTTTAACTTCCTGGCTGATGTCTTGAGATTTTGCTTCAGTATTTCCACATAATCTTCTTTCCTCATGATACCATCTATTTTCCGAAGTGCACCAGTCCCTCCGGCAGCAAAACAACCCCTTAATATGATGCTGCCACCCCCATGTTTCACAGTTGGGATGATGTTCTTAGGCTTCCAAGTTTCTCTCTTTTCCTCCAAATGTAACAATGGTCATTATGACCAAACAGTTAAATTTTAGTTTCGTCAGACCACAGGACATGTCTCCAAATATGTAGGTCTTTGTTCCTGTGCATTTGCTAGCATTAATCTGGTTTTTATATGTTTCTTTTGGAGTAATGGCTTCTTCCTGGCAGAGCGGCCTTTCAGCCCATGTTGATACACTACTCGTTTCACTTTGGATAATGACACAATCCTACCAGCTTCCTCCAGCATCTTCACAAGGTCTTTTGCTTTTGTTCTTGGGTTGATATGCACTTGTTGGCCCAAAGCACGTTCATCTCTGAGACACAGAACCGGTCTCCTTCCTGAGCGGTATGATGGCTGGACCTTCCCATCTTGTTTGTACTTGTGTATAATTGTTTGTACAGATGAACGAGGCACCTTCAGTTATCTGGAAATTGCACCCAAGGATGATCCAGACTTGTGCAAGTCCACAATTCTCTTCCTGATATCTCTGCTGATTTCTTTAGACTTTCCCATAATGTTGCACACAGAAGCAGTGTGTTTCTGGTGTGCTTTAAAATACATCCACAGGTGTGTCTCTAATTAACTCAGATGTTACCAATAAACCTATCAGAAGTTTCCAAAGACGTCACATCATCATATTGGCTGTCACAAATCATTTAAAGGCAAAGTAATCCCAGTGTATGAAAACTTTTGACTTTGCGGAAAGTAATAAAAATGCCCTAAAAATTCTCTCTTATTATACTGCCGTTTGGCAAATATGAATAATTTTGGTTCCTAATTGACCTAAAACAGGGAAGTTCTATTCTGATTTCATGTTAGATAGCGAGAAAAACATGCAGATGGGGCTTTATATAGTGTATGGAAACTTCTAGTTTCAACTGTACATGTCCTGTACAGAGGGTGGACCCTCAAAAAAATTCCATCTGCTGGAACCTCATAAATAGAGGATGGGCTCTCAAAATAATTCCCGCTGGTGGACCCTCGTACTTAGACGATGGGTTCTCAAAATAATTCCATCTGCTGGACCCTCGTAGATAGAGGATCTTCGCTCGAAATTATTCCCTCTGGTGGCCTCTCTTAGATAGAGGATGGGCCGTCAAAATAATTCCATCTGGTGGACCCTCGCAGATAGAGGATGGGCCCTTAAAAAAAATTAGCTCCTGAGCCCGCTCCATACATACTTGTGCCCCTCACTGACGAACAGAAGTAGGCACCTTTGGCACCCCAAAAATTATGGCCTGGTTGAAAAAACAAATTCCCTTGGGTGAGTGTTTTTAAAAAATATGGGGCCTTTTTTCATTATGAAAACCCAACTTTGGGAAAAAATTTTTTTTGTAATTTTTTGAATCACCATTTCCTTTGGGAAAAAACCTTTTAAAAAACCTTTTTTTAATTAGGAATTAAATTTTTGGGGTTTTTTTTTGGGTTTTAAAAATGGGGCTAATTTTTAAAAAAAGGACATTTGTAAGTTTTATTTCAACCGGGTTTATTTTTTTAATAAAATTTGCTTTTGGGGGGGTTTTAAAAAAATTTTAAACATTATATTCCCCTTTAAATTTAATTTTTTCCCAAAATTTTTTGAAAGGGGAAAGGGAAAAAGGGGGGGGCCCCAAAAAAAAGAAAAACAAAAAAAAGATTTTTTCGTTTTGAAAGGATTTTGGTGGCCCCAGGCTTTAAACTTTCCTTTTTTAAATTTTTTTAACCATTAATTTTTTTAGTAGTTTTCAAAGCTTTTTTTTGGGGACCCCTTTGGGCTAAAAAAAAGTTTTTTTAAAAGGGGCCCTTTTCTGAAACAGACTAAGGGCCCATTACTTTTAAGGATAAATGGAAGGGTTTTTACAAACAAAGGGTTTTTAAAAAATTTTGTCAATGTTTTTTTCTAAAAAAAAAGGGAAAAACTTTTAATCAATGTTTTTTTGAATTTTTAGGAAAAACCCTTTAATGATTTTTTAAAAAAGGTATTTTTACCCCGTTGTAACCCAATTTAAGAGGGAAGACAAAAAGGTGTTTTACAAACTTGGTTAAAAAAAAACTCTAAACCCAAAATGCCCGCTTTTTTAAACCCCCAAATTTGAATCTTTTGGGGGCCCATTTTAATTAAAAGGAAAGAAAGGTGTTTTAAATCCCCTTTTTTTCCCCTTTTCCGCTGGTTAACGTTTGGTAGCAGCCTTTCCCCCCCAAATTTTCACTTTGTTTATAATGGTTTTTTTCCACAACATACCTTGGTAAAATTTGGATTTCCCCTTTTCCCTTCATTAAAATTGTTTCCCCCCTTACTTCCTCTTTTGTTCCAACCCCTGGAAAACAGACCAAAAGGGGGGGCCAACCTTTTAAGGGGAAACCTGGTCCAAAAAACTAAGAGGGCCCACTTCGGAAACCAAAATAACTCCATCTTGGGTTTTTTTTTTGAAGAAAAGATAGATATGGATAAAATTAGATAGATAATGGGATAAAATAGATAGATAGAAATATAAGATAGAAAAGAATTGATAGAGTAGATTTAGATAGATAGATAGATAAAAGATAATAGATGGGATAGAGATAATGGGTGAAAAGAAAGATAATGGAAAGATATAAATTTTAGTTTAAGATATGAAATAGATAATAAAATAATAGATAGATGATAGATAGATAGATAGTTTAGATAGATAGTTTAGATATGGGGGGATAATAGATGGATTTTGGGATAAATGGATATGAGATAGCTAGATAGATAGAAAAAGGGAGGATGGGAAGATAGATAGAAAAGATAGAGATAGTAGATAATAGATGGGAATGAAAATAGATAGATAATAAATGAGGGAAATAGATAGATAGAATATATGAGATAGATAGATAGAAAAGATAGGAAAGATAATGATAGATAGATATAATTGAAGAAGATAATGGATAGATAGATAGGATAGATAGATATAAAGATAGATAGATGGGAAATATGAGAATAGATGGATATAGAAGTTTGATAATAAAATAGATAGATAGATAGATAGATAGTTTATGGATAGATAGATAGTTTAAGAAAAATAGATTAAATAGATAGAAATAGAGAGATAAATAGTAGAATAAAATAAAATATAGATAGATAGTTTGGATAATAGATAGATAGGAATAGAAAAGATAGGGAATAGATAGATATGAATAGATAGATAAAATAGTTTAGAAAAGAAAAGATAGATATTGGGGATAGATAGATTAATAGTAGTTTTAGATAATATTAAGATAGAAAAAGATATGGGGATAGATAGATAGGTAGAAAAGGATAGATAGAAAATGAGAAAGATAGATAGAAAGATAGAAAATAGATAAAAGATAGATAAAATAGATAAAATAGATAGATATAAAGATAGATAGTTTAATAGATAAAAAATATGAGATAGATAGATAGAAAATAGAGAAGATAGATAGATAGTTAGATAGTTTGAAAAGATAGATAGTTATGTGATAGATAGATATAAATTATAATAGAAAATGGAAGATAGATAATATGAGATAGAAGATAGATAGATAGATATGAGATAAATAGAAAATGAGATAGATAGGAAAAGGATTTTTTAAATATGGGGGATGGGTAGATAGATAGATATAGATAGATAGATATGAGAAAAAAATAAAAAAGTTTTAGATAGATAGATATGGGAAGATAGATAGTTATGAGATAGATAGATAGATAGTAGATATTAGAAAAAAGATAGAAAATAGATAGAAATAGAAAGAAAATAGATAATAGATAGATAGATAGATATAGATGATAGATAAAATAGATAGATATGATTTGATAGATAGAAGATAGTTAGATAAAAGATAGAAAAAATAGGGAGATAGATAATTTTTGTTAAAATAGAAAGTTTAAGAAAATAGATAGATAGATAGATGGGATAGATAGATAGATAGATATGAGATAGATGATATGAGATAGATAGTTTAATAGTTAGATAGTTTAAATAGATATGAGATAGTTTGGGATGGATAAATAAAATTTATGAGATAGATAAAAGATAGATAAAATAGATAGATATTGGGATGGGGAATTGGGGGGATAGATAAATAAAAGTTTGAAGATATGAGATAGATGGGAAAATTTAGATTAGTATTAGATAGATAAGATAATAGAAAGATAAAAACAATGGGAAAATGCAGACTCAAATAAATGTATACCCTTTTACTGGGGCCAGCAAAAACATTCCTGACAAAGACCTCCAATATGGGCGTGGGAATAATCCAAGCACTCCAAAAAATTTTCAAAAACGTGATAACATTTTTTTCCCCCAAAGGTAGTGCAAGGGTTTCAGCCCTTTTCTATAGGTTTTTTAAAATCCTATAGAAGGACTGAAACGTTGCACTCCAGGGGGTGAATAAATTTTATTACGTTTATAAAAAATTTTTTTGGAGTGCTGTGGTTTAAATTCTAGTTTAGATGATAGAATATTGGTGAAAACAGGGCTTTTTTCCTAGGGGGGGGCCCAAAATCCCCGGGGGGGGGGGGGGGGGGCCCGGGGCTCCGTTCCCCCGGGGGGGGCCCGGCCGCCGCGCCCGCCCCCGGTTAGCCTGGCTCTGCACGGCCGTTGAAAAACGGGTTCTTGCAGAGTCAACCCAGCAGTCCCTAAACTTAGTGCGGCGCCGGCACGGGGGGGGCAGGACGGACCCCTCCCCCCCTGCCTCCCCCCTGTATGTATCACGCTCAGTCACAGTTACATGCGCGCATCCAGGGGGCCCCCGGCTTTCCCCCACGACCCCGAGTCAGTCGGCTCCTGCCCCAGGAGACCCGGGGAGCTGAGTGTATGCGGTGTGATAAAGTCACGCCATTCATGAACTTGGGCCCCCGGGGGACGGGGCCGTGGGGATCCGGAAAGGTAAGTGGTTTTTTATATTATTACCCCTTAATTACATGGGAATGGTAAGGAAAAAAATGGCTAAGGAAAAAAACTGGTACAGGAGACAAAAACTGGTAAGGGGGCAACATGGCAAAGGGGGGGGGCAACCGGCTACAGGGGGCAAAACTGGACAGGGGGAACAAGGGTACAGGGGGCAAAACGGGTTCGGGGCAAAACTGGCTGCGGGGGAAAGGGCTAGGGGGGCCCAAAAAAGGGTACAGGGGCAACGGGGCACGGGGGGAAAACGGGTTACGGGGGAAACGGCTACAAGGGCAATGGCCTAAGGGGCTACAGGGGGCAAGGGTCGGGGGAAACTGACAGGGGGGGACAAAACTGGCTACGGGGGGAAAAAACTGGCTACGGGGGGCAAAAAGGGCACAGGGGGAAAGGGAACAGGGGCAACACTGGCTACAGGGGGCAAAAGGGCTAAGGGGGAAACACTGGTACAGGGGGCAAAACTGGATACGGGGGGCAAAACTGGCTGGGGGGGGAACGGGCAACGGGGGGAAAAAATGGCACAGGGGCAACGGGGCTACGGGGGGAAAAAAGGGGCTACGGGGGGCAAAACTGGTAAAGGGCAATGGTAAAAGGGGCAACGGGCAAGGGGAAAGGGGGGCAACTGGCACAGGGGGCAACTGACTACGGGGGGACAAAACGGCTACAGGGGCAAAACTGGTACAGGGGGCAACTGGCTCAGGGGGAAAAACGGGCTCGGGGGGCAAAACTGGCTGGGGGGCACTGGCTACGGGGGGCAACTGATAGGGGGGAAAAAAGGTACAGGGGGCAAAACGGGAAAGGGGGCACAAAATGGCTAAGGGGAAAAAAACTAGCTACGGGGGAAAACTGGCTACGGGGGGGCAATGATCGGGGAATATCAGGGTACAGGGGAAATTCAGGCTGCTGGGGCTACTGTTTTTTCAGGGGGGTATTACATGGCACGGGGAAACTATCGGGTGAACTTTGGGGCGCATTATTTTACAGGGGGGGGGGGGGGGGGCCGAATTTTCTTACTTCGCCCTGGTGCAATTTACCCAGGAAATGGCCTGGGAGATTATTGAGATAAAATATTAAAATGAAGATAGTAGATAGATAGATAGATAGATGATAGTAGTATGGATAGATAGATATGAGATGGACGAAATGGATAGATAGATAGATAGATAGAAAGATAGATGATTAAATAGATATAAGATAGATAATAGATGATGATAGATAGATATGAGATAGATAGTTAGTTTGATAGTTGATAAAATACTAATCCCATTGAAAAAGATATATAGTAGATAGTAGATAGATATGAGATGGACAGATATGAATAGATAATGATAGATGATAGAATGGATAAATAGATATGAGTAGATAGTGATAGTAGATAGATAGATAGATATGAGAAGATGATATGAGATAGATAGTAGTAATAGAAGATAGATGATAGATAGATGATATGAGATAGATAGATAGTAGATGTATGGAATAATAGATATGAGGATAGATAGTTAGTTTAATGGCTACAGGCGGGGAAAACTGGATACATGTGGGGGAGCAACTGGCTTACAAAAGGGGGGTAACACTTGGCGTACCGGGGACTACTAGAGGTACTACAAGTGGGACACTGGTAACAGGGGGACACAGGCTACAGGGGAACACTGGCTACAAGGGGACACTGGCTACAGGGGGACACTGGCTACAAGGGGGACACTGGCTACAGGGGGCAAACTGGCTATAGGGGGACACTGGCTACAAGGGGGACACTGGCTACAGGGCAAACTGGCTACAGGGGGACACTGGCTACAAGGGGACACTGGCTACAAGCGGGACACTAGCTACGGGGCAACTGGCTACAGGGGACACTGGCTACAAGCAGGACAATGGCAAACGAAGGGGTACCACTGGCTACAGGGCAACTATCATGGCTACAGCAACTGACTTACAGGGGCAACTATCATTTCTACAAGTGGCAAACTATCATGTCTGCTGTGGGCTACTATCTGTTATAGGGGCGGTAGATAAACATGGCTACAGGGGGGGCCAAAACTATCATGGCTCGCAGAGGCAACTATCCTGGCTACAGGGGAAACTATCGTGGCTACTTGGGCTCCTGTCTGGTTATAGGTGGGTATTACTCAGTGAGCACGCTGATACATACACAGCAGCGTCAGAGGGGGCACACGGCTTTCACCGCGCCCCCTGTGATGCTCAGTCTCGGCCCAGGAGGCCCCGGGAGCTGAGTGTAAGCAGTGTGATGACGTCACGCCGCTTCACATGATCCCCGGATCCCTGGGGGGGGGGGGTGGGGGGGGGGGGGGGTGGACCTGGCACACGCGCGGGAATCCAGTGGATAGGGTTAGTAAGTTTTTATTTATTTTAAAATCCTTAGCTAGAGGGGACACTGGCTACAAGGGGGGCACGACTGCAGTGGGGGACACGGGCTACAGGGGGACACTGGCTCTACAGGGTGGGGCCAAGGGCTTACAGGGGGGCAACTGCGCTAGCAGTGGGGACTACACGACTGCAAGGGGCACTGTCTACTGGGGGACACGGTCCTACAGGGGGAAACGGCTAACAGGGGACACTGGCTACACAAGTGGGTGCATCTATCTACAGGGGGCAACCTGGCTACAGGGGCAACTGGCTACAGGTGGTGACACTGGCTACAAGGGACACTGGCTACAGGGACACTGGCTACCAAGGCGTCACACACTGGCTACAGGGGACACTGGCTACAGGGGGGACACTGGCTACAAGGCGGCACTGACTACAGGTGGGATACTGGCAACAGCAGGGACACTGGCTACAGGGGACACTGGCTACAAGGGGGGCACAGGCTACAGGGGGGACACTGGCTATAGCAGGGACACTGGCTACAGGGGAGACCCCGGCCACAGGGGACACTGGCGACAGGGGGACACTGGCTACATACGACACTGGCTACAAGGGGGACACTATCTACAGGGGGCAACTGTCTACAGGGGGACACTGGCTACAAGGGGTCACTGGCTATAAGGGAGGCACTGGATACCGGGGGGACATTGGCTAAATGGGGGACACTATCTACAGGGGACACAGGCTACAAGGGGGGCACTGGCTACCGTGGGGACACTGGCTACAGGAGGGACACTGGCTACAGGGGGCACTGGCTACAAGGTGCAGATGGCTTACAGATGGGGGACTACTGGCTACAGGGGGCATCTGCTACTGGTGGAACTGGGCAACAGGGGACACTGCTACGAAGGGGGCCAGGCTACAAGAGAGGACACTGGCGACAGGGAGTTGACACTGGGCGCACAGGGACACTGGCTATAAGGGTGGCACTGGCTACCGGGGGGACACTGGCTACAGGAGGGACACTGGCTACAGGGGAGGGTGCCTGGCTCACAGGGGGACACTAGGCTAACAGGGGACACTCGCACTGGACTACAAGGGGGGGCCACAACTGGCTACAGGGGGGACATTGGCTTACAAGCATGGACACTGGCTACAGGGGGCAACTGCCTGCTTACAAGGGGGCAACTGTTTACAGGGGAACCACTGGCTACAAGGGGACCTGGCTACGAGGGAACACTGAGGCTACAGGGGGGACACTGGCACAGCAGGGCGTCACAGGCTACAAGGGGGTGCCACTGTATACAGTGGGCACTGGCTACAGGGGGGACACTGGCTACAAGGGACACTGGCTTCAGGGGGACACTGGCTACATGAGAACCTGGCTACCGGGGGGACTCTGGCTACAAGGTGGGAACCACTGGCTAACAGGGGGACAACTGGTCTACAAGGGGGACAGACTGGCTACAAGGGAGACACTGGCTACAGTGGGGACACTGCTAACAGTGGAACAACTGGCACAAGGGGGGACACTGGCTACATGGGGACACGGGACTGCCATGGGGCTAACTGACGATGGGGACACTGGCTACAAAGGGGACACTGGCTACAGGGCAAACTGGCTAAAGGGGGACACTGGTTACAGGGGGGACACTGGTTACAGGGGGGACACTGGCTACAGGGTGACAATGGCTACAGGGGGAAACTGGATACAGGGGAACACTGGCTACAAGGGGGACACTGTCTACAGGGGAACACTGGCTACAAGGGGATACAGGCTACAAGGGGGACACTGGCTACAGGGGACACTGGCTACAGGGGACACAGGCTACAAGGGGTACACTCGCAACAGGGGTCACTGGCTACAAGGGGGACACTGGCTACAGGGGACACTGCTACAGGAGGAAACTGGCTACAGGGGACACTGGATTAAAAGTGGGTACACTGGCTGCAGTGGAGCAAACTGGCTAAAGGGTGGCACTGGCTACAAGGGGGCACTGGGCTACAGGGACACTGCTACGAGAAGGGGACACTGGCTACAAGGGGGACATTAGCTACGGGTGCAACTGGCTACAGGACAACTGGCTACAAGGGGGACACTAGCTACAGGGGTAACTATCATTTCTACAAGTGCAACTATCATGGCTGCTGTGGCTCCTATCTGGTTACAGGTGGGTATTACATGGATACAGGGGGCAGTTATCTGGTGAAGCACTGTGTTGCACGCAATTGTGGCTCAATTATGGGGAGGAGGGGGTTCAACAATTATCTTCACGGCTAAACGCCCCAGAGTGCAATTTTATGGCCCAAAAACGTGGGCCCTGTTCAGTGTGTGTATGTGGACACTGGCTACAGTGGTAACGACTGGCACTCCAGTGGCCCCCTTGTAGCCAGTGTCCTTCCCCGTGTGGGTCCAGATGCCCCTCGATGTGTAGCCAGTGCCCCCTTGTAGCCAGTGTCCCCCCTGTAGCCATTGGCCCACTGTAGCCCGTTAGTTTGGGGGGTGGGGGGTTTTTTTTTTCCCCCCCCTTAGCACAGTCCCCCTTGGTAGCCAGTGTCTCCCCTGGAGCCTTTGCCCCCTGTAGCCTTGTCCCCCTGTAGCCATGCCCCCCTTGTAGCCCGTGCCCCCCCGTGTAGCCAGTGTAAACCCTCGCGCTAAGGATTTTAAAATAAAAAAAACGTACTAACCTACCAGGATCCCCCGCAGCGTGTCCTGTCCCGGAGCCGGGGATCAGTGTAAAGCAGCGTGACGTCATCACACTGCATACACTGCTCCCGGAGCCTCCTGGGCCCCGAGAATGAGCATCACAGGGGCGCGGTGAAAGCCGTGTGTCACCCCTCTGAACGCTGCCTTCGTGTATGTATCAGTACGTGCTCTCGTGAGTAAATACCCCACCTATAACCAGACAGGAGCCCAAGTAGCCACGATAGTTTCCCCTGTAGCTCAGAGTAGTTTGCCTCTGCTGCCATGATAGTTGCCCCTGTAGCCATGTAATACCCCCCTGTAACCAGATAGTAGCCACAGCAGCCATGCTAGTTGCACTTGTAGGAATGAAAGTTGCCCCTGTAGTCAGTTGCCCCTGTAGCCATGATAGTTGCCCCTGTAGCCATATAGTTTCCCGTAGCCATGATAGAGTTGCCACCTGTAGCCAGTGTCCCCCTGTAGCCAGTGTCCCTTGTACCAGTGTCCCCTGTAGCCAGTTTGAGCCCCGTGAGCTAGTGTCCGCTCTGTACCAGTGTCCCCCTGTAGCCAATGTCCCCGTGAGTCCAGTTGTCGCCTGTACCGAGTTTTGCCTTGTAGCCAGTGTCCCCCTAGTAGCCGAGGTGTCCCCCCTTGGTAGCCAGTGTCACCCTGATCCCCAGTGTCCCCTTGTAACCAGTGTCCCCCCTGTAGCCAGTGTCCCCCTGTGGCCAGGGTCCCCCTTGTAGGCCAGTGACCCTGTAGCCAGTGACCCCCCCTTGTAGCCGGTGGTCCTCCTGTAGCCATTGAGTCCCCCCAATATAAGCCAGTGTCCCCCTGTACAGTGTCCCCCATATAGCCTGTGTCCCCCCTGTATCCAGTGTCCCCCTGGTAGCCAGTTGCCCCCAGTAGCCAGTGTCACCCCCTGTAGCCCATGTCCCCACTTGTAGCCATTGTCCCTCTGTAGTCCAGTGCCACCCCCCTGTAGCCAGTTTCCCCACTTTGTAGCCAGTGTCCCCCCCTGTACCAGTGTCCCCCCCTGTAGCCACTGTCCCCCTGGAGCCAGATGTCCCCCTTGGGTAGCAGGTGTCCACCTTATAGACCAGTAGCCCTCTGTAGCCAGTGTCCCCCTGTAGCCAGTGTCCCCTGTAGCCAGTGTCCCCTGTAGCCACTGTCCCCCCTGTAGCCAGTGTCCCCCTTGTAGCCAGTGTCCCCCTATAGTCAGTGTCCCCCCTGTAGTCAGTGTCCCCTGTAGCCAGTGTACAGGGGGGACACAGGCTCCAGGGGGTCACGGGGTACAGGGGGGCCAGGGGCTCCAGGGGGACACGGGCTACCGGCAGACACGGGCTACAGGGGGCAACTGGCTACCGGGGGGACACTTGCTACAAGGGGGGCACTGTCTACAGGGGGGACACGGGCTACCGGGGGACACGGGCTACAGGAGACACTGGCTACAAGGGGGGCATTATATCCCTAGAGGTACACAGGGTGGCAACTGGCTACCGGGGGCAACTGGCTACAGGGGGACACTGGCTAGAGGGGACACTGGCTACAGGTGGACACTGGGCTACAAGGGGAGGCACACTGGCTACAAGGGGATGTCCACTTGGCTATAGGGGACACTTGCTACAAGGGGGAAACTGGCTACAGGGGACACTGGCTACAGGGGGGACACTGGATACAGGGGGACAGGCTACAAGGGGGGCACTGTCTACAAGGGGGGCACTGTCTACAGGGGGGACACGGGCTACTAGGGCAAGAGCACGGTGCTACAGGGGGCAAACGGGCTACAGTGGACACGGCTACATGGGGGGCTCAATCTCCAGGGGGCAACTGGCTACAGGGGCAACTGGCTACACGGGGGGACACTGGATACAGTGGACAATGGTACAAGGTGCACTGGCTACCAAAGGGAGACACTGGCTACAGGGGACCCAGGCTACAAGGGGGACACTGGCTACAGGGGACACTGGCTACAATGGGGGCACACACCTGAGCTACAAAAAAGAGGGGGGACACAACTGCCACATCATGAGGAGACACTGGAGCTGACAAAATCGGGGGGCAACTGAGCTACAGGGACACTGGCTACACAGGAGACACTAGGTTACAACAGGGGTAACACTGCTACAGGGGGGCAACTGGCTACAGGGGTGGGGCACTGGCTACAGCAGGGACACTGGCTACAGGGGGGACACTGGCTACAGGGGACACTGGCTACAGGGGGGCACTGGCTACAGCAGGGACACTGGCTACAGGGGGGACACTGGCTACAGGAACACTCGCGGCTACAGGGGCACTGGCTACAGCAGGAGACACTGGCTTACAGGTGGGACACTGCTACGGGGGGCACTGGCTACAGGAAGGGACCCATGCTACAAGGGACACTGGCTACAGGGAGACACTGCTACACGGGGACACTGGCTAACAGAGGTACACTGGCTACAGGAGACAACTGGCTACAAGGGGAGACACATGGCTCAGAGGGACCTGGCTACAAGGGGGTGACACTGGCTACTAAGGGGAACACTGGTAACCCAGCTGGGGACACTGGCTACCAGAGGGTCACCTGGCTACAGTGGGGGGACACGTGGCTACAGGGGACACACCTGGCTACCCGGGGGAGCACACGTGGAGGCTACACAGAGGTCACTGGCTACAGGGGGGACACTGGCTACAGGGGACACTGGATATAAGGGGGGCACTGGCTTCCGGGGGGACACTGGCTACAGGAGGGACACTGGCTACAAGGGTGCACTGGCTACATGGGGGACACTGCTAAGGGAGTACACTGGCTACAGGGCGGACACTGGCTACTGCTGGGACACTCGCTACAGGGGGCAACTGGCTACAGGGGGCATGGCTACAGGGGGGACACAGGCTACAGGGGGGCAACTGGCTACAGGGGTCACTGGCTACAAGCGTGGTACACTGGAAACCGGATGCGACACTGGCTACAGTAGAGGACACCTGGCTACTAAGGGGGGAACAACTGACTTACAAGGGCGTGACTCACTGCTACTAAGGGGGGTGGCAACTGCGTACAGGGGGGAGACTGGCTACAGGGGGAACACTGGGCTACAGGTCTGGCAACTGGCTACAGGTGGACACTGGCTCAGGGCTTGGATACAGGGGGACACTGGCAACAAGAGGGACACTGGCTACAGGGGTCACTGGCTTCAGAGGTGCACCTGGCTGTACAGGGGGACATTTGGGCTACAGTGGCACTGGCTACAATGAGAAGGACACTGGCTCAGGTAAGGACACTGCTACAGGGAGGACACTGGCTACAGAAGGGACACTGGCTACAGGAGACACTGGCTACAAGGGGGACACTGGCTACAGGATGACACTGGCTACAGGGGGGACACTGGCTACAAGGGGGAACACAGGCTACCAGGGGGTACACTGGCTAGAGTGGGACACTGGCTTCCGCGGGGACTACTGGCTACAAGGAGACACGGCTAAGGAGGAGACACCTGGCTACAAGGGAGGACACTGGCTACAGAGGACACAGGCTACAACAGGGGGGTACTACCGGCTACAAGGTGGACACTTGCTACAGCGGGGTACACTGGCAAGGTATGGGAGACACTGGCTTCCAGGGGGCACACTGGCTAGAGGGGTCACTGGCGTACAAGGGGACACTGGCAGCAGGGGACACTGCTGCAGGGACACGGCTGCAGGGGGACACTGGCTACAAGGGGACACTGGCTGCAGGGGGCAAACTGACTACAGGGGACACTGGCTACAAGGGGACACTGCTACAAAACCGGCAAAGCTGCGGCATACAGGAGGACACTGGCTACAAGGGGGACATCTGGCTATGGGGGAAATGTGCTACAGGGGACACTGGGCTACAGGGGGACACTGCTAACAGGTGCAACTGGCTTACAGGGGACACTGGCGACAAGGGGACATTGGATACAGGGGGACACTGGCCTACAAGGGGGACACTGGGCTACAGGGGTCACTGGCTTCAGAGGGCACACGTGGGCTACAGGGGGGCACTGGCTACAAGGGGCATTGCTACAGGGGACAAACTGGCTACAGGGGGGACACAAGGGCCTGCAGGGGGCTAAACTGCTATAGGGGGACACTGGCTACAAGGGGGACACTGGCTAAAGGGCAAACTGGCTACCATGGGGACAACTGTTTACAAGGAGGTGACACTGGCTTCAAGGTGGAACACTGCTACCAGTTGTCGTACGGGACACTGGCTACAGGAGGACACTGGCTAGCAGAAGGGACCACACTGCTACAACGGACCACTGGCTATAAACAGGAGAACACTGGCTACAAGGGGGCGAGACACTGCTACAGATGACACGGCTACAGGGGGACAACTGACTACAAGGGGCCACTGCTACATGGGGAACACTGGCTAGAGGGACACATTGCTTCAGGGGACACTGGCTAGCGGGGTCACTGGCTACTGGGGGGACACTGCTAACAACGGGGAGCACTGGCTACAGGGGGGGGAAACTGGCTACAAGTGGGGGCAACTGCTTAAGGGGACACTAGGCTGCAGGTGCAAACTGACTATATGGTGGACACCTGGCTACAAGGGGACACTGGCTAACACGGCAAACCTGGCTACAGGTGACACTGGCTACAAGGGGGACACCTGACTTACTGGGGGGACAATGGCGACAAGGGGAACACTGCTACAGGGGGACACTGGCTACAGGGCCAACTGCTAACAGGGGGGACACTGCTACAAGGGTGACACTGCTACAAGGTGGACACTGCTACAAGGGGACACTGGCTACAAGATGTACAACTGTGCTTACAGGGGACACTGGCTACAGGGGAACACCACTGGCTACAATGTGGACACTGGCCTACAAGGGACAACTGCTACAGGGGGACACCACTGGCCTACAAGGGTGACACTGGCTAACTACAGGGGGCACTGGCTACCAAGGGGACACTGGCTAACAGGGGACACTGGCTACGGGGGGGAGGGGCACTGGCTGCAGGGGGCCAAAACTGGCAATAGGGCGGGACACTGGCTACAAGGGGGGACCACTGGCTAAGGGCAAACTGGTACAGGGGGACACTGTAATACAAGGGGGACACAGGCACAAGGGGATACTAGCTCTACGCGGGGCATCTGAGCTACAGAACAACTGCTACTAGGAGCAACTATCATGGCTACAGGGGAGCAACTGACTACTGGATGCAAACTATCATGGCTACAAGGGGGCACTGAAAACCCCCCTAAAAGGACATGGGCAATTTATCATGGCTACAAGGTCAACTCTCATGTCTGCAGCGGCTATGATCTGGTTACCATTGAGGTATTACATGCTTAACAGGGCAACTATCATGGATGCAGGAGTCAACTATCTGGCCTAACAGGGGCGAAAACTATCGTGGCTACTGGGGCTCCTGTCTGGTTACAGGGGGCAGTTATCTGGTGAAGCACTGTGTTGCATTGTGGCACATTATTTTTACGGGAGGCGACATTTATCTTCACTCACCCGGATTGCAATTTAGCCTAAGAAACGATCCCTTGTGCATGGTGTAGTA
This sequence comes from Phyllomedusa bahiana, assembly GCA_025379985.1. NCBI lineage: Eukaryota > Metazoa > Chordata > Amphibia > Anura > Hylidae > Phyllomedusa > Phyllomedusa bahiana. The sequence continues at coordinate 42,566 of JAODAL010006302.1, read as the reverse complement.
TGAGGGCGCAGAAAGTAACACCCACCCTGAACTTTAGGGAGAATGCCCCACAAACTAAAACAAAATAATAATGTTGGTTCAGAAACAGATGTGTATATGAAACACACCTGTGATGGTCTTTCACCCCAGTAACTTAAACAACGGGTTTGTTTTGCACAGAGTGCAATAGAGTATACAGCACAGTATAATGCTTGACTGGCAGGAGACACACTGACAAGTGGCAGAATTTAAGATGGCGTCCGTATCAGGGCCGTCTCTCCCATTGGGCCAGGTAGGCCACTGCCCGGGCCCCCTGAGGATCAGGTCCCTTGCCAGAGTCAAGTGTAGAGACACAGGGATGTCTCTTCTCACTTAAGAAACAGCAAGGCTGCATTGTCTTTTGCCTTTAATCCCAGTCCTTGCCTGTCGGCAAGTAACCTTAGAGCTAATATGAGAGCAGGGCTGCAGCACCGACCACCCTCCCTCTCCAATCCGTCTCCTCCCCCGCGGGAAAAACTAAACTCAATCTTCTTACGCTCTCTCCGGCTCGTCACCTCATACACTCCTCATGACGTCTCCCTCCCCCTCACCTCCTAGGCTGTGATTCCGTCACCGACTCGCTGTGGCCACGAGCACGGACTTCAATCTGAGCAGCAGAGTCCTCTGGGAACCGCTCAGCACATGCAAGAAGAAGGTACATGGGCTCTACGGGCAGCTGAAAACGGGTCAGGAACGGCTTGTACACATGCTCATCATAATAACAGCTTCAACCTGTGCCTCCAGGCCATACCGCACTCATAGGTTATACAGACCCTGCTGCGTGTCCTGGCCCTCCAAACAACCTCTACTGAGACAAGACCTGGAGATCAGTGAAATAAACAGTGAACGTCCCAGCTGAGCCATTTCACATCTGAACAATGACTGTCCCCTCTTGTCTCATTTGTTGTTCATTGTAAATTTTCCCCTTTTAACCCATTTAAAAGATTTATATTTACAGTGTGTGTGTGTGTGTGTTTTTTGTTTTTAAAAATTTTATATATACAAAATGCATTTAAAGCCCCTACTGGGCTAGGGAGTGTTTCCCGGTCTGCTCTGGACGTTGCAGGAAGCTGGAGCTGCACATTCCGGGAGCATGGTTTGAGCAAAGTATGGTTTTTTAATTTTATAAAATATTTAAATATATAGTTTTTTATATATTTTTATATATATTTATATATATCACTTAAATTAAAACATATTATATGCAGGGGAAAGGGGGAAAATTTTACAATAAACAAACAAATGAGACAAGAGGGGACGTCATCTGTTCTGTGGGGAAAAACCCGGCCCCAAGCTGGGGGATTATATACACACACACTTACAGGAGTATCAATAATTTAACATTTCATGTATTTGGCCCCCTAAGCCCCCGGGAAATTTTCAGCCCTTATATTATACGTTTGTGTGGTCTTCTGTTTACCCTTTTGTGGTGATTTCTAGTCCTGTTGGGGTTCAGCAGTCAGGTCCATTGTCGGACTTACCTTTTTAAAGTAAATGGCTTGGGAGTGCTGAAGTAGACAATGGCCCCCTTGATGCTGAACCCAATCAGGGACTTCAAAAAAGGGGAGACCACAAAAAAACAAGGGGTAAAGAAAAGACAGGAGAGCACCGTTTACATGCAAACAACAATTTAAAAAGAAAAAGAGTTTTCAAAGCTGATTACAAAAAAACAATTATAAAAAGTATTTTATACATACATGCCAAACTCCCCCGTTTTTGGCGGGGGGGTCCCGCTTTTTGGGGGGTCCCTCCCCCCCCCTCCGGGGGAGTTGGCTTCCTCCCCCCTGCAGGGGCGGGGGGTCCTTTAAATTACCGCGGGCAAGGTAGCGTGGTGCGCTATTTTCGCCGCGGGAGCCCCTACAGGGGGTTAAAGCGGCCGCAGGGGCCGCTCACCCCCGCGGTCTCCTGGCGGGGAGGGGCGGGAGGGATCGCCCCCCCTTTCCCTCTTCCCCCTGTAGTACGGCCCCGGTGTGTGCGCCGACTAAGGTCAACGGCGCAGGGGGGAAGTGACGCGCGGTGAGGGGAGTGACGCGGGGGCCCTCTCATTCCCCCTGCGCGCTGAAGAGACGGGGGGAGTGGCGCGGCAGGGCCGGGTAAGGAAAGTGGATTTTATTTTTTTGATTTTTTTTTGCTTTGGGGGGCTCTCCCTGGCTAAAAGGAGGGCAACTACTGGAACAGGGGGGGGAAACTACCTGGAAAAGAGGGGGCCTCCCCTGGCAAAGGGGGAATCTACCTGGCAACAAAGGGGGCACTACCTGGCAACAGAGGGGGAACTACTGGAAAACAGAGGGGACATTACTGGAACAAAGGGGGCACTACTGGAACAGAGGGGGCACTACCTGGCAACAAGGGGACATTACCTGGCAAAAAAGGGGGCATACCTGGCACGAGGGGGAAATCCCTGGAACAGGGGGGAATCTACCTGGCAAAGAGGGGGCACTACTGGAAACAGGGGGGGCACTCCCGGGAAACAGAGGGGAATTACCTGGCAACGGGGGGGGCACTACGGGAAAAAAGGGGGCACTCCTGGCTAACGATGGGGGCACTACCTGGAAACAGAGGGGCACTCCTGGCAACGAGGGGACATACTGGAAACAGGGGGGGGCACTCCCTGGCAACAAAGGGGGCATCCGGGTAACGATGGGGGCACTACCTGGTTTCAGGGGGGGCACTACCTGGCAACAGGGGGGGGCACTACCTGGCAACAGGGGGGGCATTCCCTGGAAAAACAGAGGGGGGGCACTCCCTGGATAAAAGAGGGGGGCACTCCCGGGCAACGGGGGGCATACCTGGCAACGAGGGGACTCACCTGGCAAACAATGGGGGCACGAACTGGCAAACAGATGGGGCACTACCTGGCTGACAATGGGGGGCCCTCCTGGCTAAAAATGGGGGCCCTACCTGGCAAACAAGGGGGGGGCCCCCTGGCTAAAAAAGGGGGGCATTACCTGGCTACAAATTTGGCTCTCCCGGGGTACAGAGGGGCTTCTTGGCTAAAAGGGGGTCTACCGCCTGTAAGGGGCATACCGGGTTTATGGGGGGTATACCGGCTTAAGGGCATCTCCCTGGCTTTCTTCAAAAGCCATTATGCAGTTAGGTGGATGGGTGTGGTTTTTTTGAGGGGCGTGGCATACCAACAAGTGGGCGTGTCCTGCAAATTTTTTGCGCAAAGCGCAGCGCGCCGCCCCCTACTTCTCTGCTTTTTTATTTTCGAAGTTGGCAAAAAATTTTTTTATTGAGCGGCCGTGTGGGTGGGTTAAAGGGGGGGTTTCCCACTACTTGATTCCTCTCACCTCAGCCCTTTTTTTCTTGGTTTCACTTTGAATTAAAGGGACATTTATGGTTCCACAGGGCAGTAGAACCAGGTCTGTACTATAGAAACCCCAGCATGGAAACCTATCGGGGAAAGATACACGGTCTGTAGCTTTGCAACGAGTGGGCCCCCTATCAGGAGAGATCACACGGTCTGTAGCTATAGTGCCAGGCGGCAGCCTACAGGAAAGAACAACGGTCTGTAGTATATCAACCACCCCTTGGCACCCTATCGGATAATCAAACAGGCTGTAGCTTTAGAAACCAGCCCTGATACCTATCTGGAGAGAAAAAAAGGGTTTGTAGCTATAGTGCCCCAGTGCTGACAGTCTTCGGGAGAGATCACACAGGCCCTTACTATAAACCAGTGTGGCAGCCTGTCAGTAAATCACATAGGTCTGTAGCTTAGCGACCCAGTGGGCAGCCTATCATGAGAGTCCACGGGTCGTACAATAGTGCCCAAAGGGAGTGTGAGCCAAAAAGGGGTTATCTGGAAAAGGGTTTTGGGACACTGTTAAGGACATATTTAAAAAGGATTGTTTTTGAAAGGCTTTAACAAAAAAAAGCAGCGATCCCTGTAGTGAGAAAACCCCCCTTTAAAGGCGTCCAATGGAAATGTTATGAGTTTGCTTTCAATAATTGTTCCTGAAGGCGGGTTCAAAATACAAATTGTATAGCCTGAGGTATCTGTCAGGGTATTGTGAAAAGAAGTCCCCCGGGCAGAAATGCGACAGAATCATAGGGAATAATAGAGCGGTGTAGCCCTGTGTGGAACATTCTGCTTTTTTCTCAGGCATACACTTTTTTTTAGGGGAATTAATAGAAGTTTATTATCCCAAGGGTTTGTATGGTATTTGCTCCAGTACCTTTTTTCATGGTACCCCCAAGGATACCTTGAACCAATGAATTGTACTTGACCCCCCCCAAAAAGCTTTGGTGTTTGGGGTGCCCCGTGACAGCTCTGCCCGGGGCCCCTGAGGTGTTAAGCGGCCCTGGCCGTATTTTAATAGGGTGTGCATCACAGAAGGCCTGATGGTTTCATGTCTGCACATGCTTGGGGTGTTCCTTTCTTCCTCCCAAATTCTCTGCCCCATGTCACGCCATGTGCTCGCGGCCATTTTACCAATAAAAAAGACGCTTCGCTCCCGCGAATCACCATAAACTTCGCATTCGTGCAGAACTGAAGCTTTCCTGGAATTCTAAACTAATTCCATTCCACTTCTGTAGAATCGATTCGCCCACTTAATTTAACCTGTGGGGGAATTTGAACTCCCTACGGGGGCCCGATACCCCGTTGGAGGACATCTATTCCTCTCTACTGGGGACCCTTTAACCTTCTGGAGGACATCTATAACTATTTACTGGGGGCCTTATAACCTGTTGGAGGACATCTATACCTATCTACTGGGGGCCCTATAACCTTCTGGAGGACATCTATACCTATCTACTGGGAGCCTTATAACCTGTTGGAGGACATCTATACCTATCTACTGGGGGCCCTATAACCTTCTGGAGGACATCTATACCTATCTACTGGGGGCCCTATAACCTGCTGGGGGACATCTATACCTATCTACTGGGAGCCTTATAACCTGTTGGAGGACATCTATACCTATCTACTGGGGGCCCTATAACCTGCTGGGTGACATCTATACCTATCTACTGGGAGCCTTATAACCTGTTGGAGGACATCTATACCTATCTACTGGGGGCCCTATAACCTTCTGGAGGACATCTATACCTATCTACTGGGGGGCCCTATAACCTGCTGGGTGACATCTATACCTATCTACTGGGAGCCTTATAACCTGTTGGAGGACATCTATCCCTATCTACTGGGGGCCCTATAACCTGCTGGAGGACATCTATACCTATCTACTGGGGGCCCTATAACCTGCTGGGTGACATATACACCACCTACTGCTATAGTATAAATACCTACCAACCAAAGCGACCTGTTTAACTACCTACTGAGGTGCACTATATACCTTCCAATCTACTGAAAATAGCTGTACAACTGGTAGCTACCACTATATGGTTACTGTATGGAGGTGATATACAGTGGGCATAGCCTGTGTACATTAGTGTATACCACTATATGGTCACTGTATGGAGGTAATATACAGTCTGCAGAGCCTGTGTACACTGGTGAGTATCACTATATGGTGACTGTATGGAGGTAATATACAGTCTGCAGAGCCTGTGTACACTGGTGACTACCACTATATGGTCACTGTATGGGGGTAATATACAGTCTGTAGAACCTGAGTACACTGCTATCTACCACTTTATGGTCACTATATGGAGGTAATATACAGTCTGCTGAGCCTGTGTACACTGCTGTCTACCACTATATGGTCACTGTATGGAGGTCAAAAACAGTCAGAAGAGCCTGTGTACATTGGTGGCTTCCATTTTATGGTCAATGTATGGGGGTTATTTACAGTCTGCAGAGCCTGTGTACACTGGTGTCTACCACTATATGTTAATTTTATGGGGGAAATATACAGTCTACAGAGCCTGTGTACACTGGTACGTACCACGATATGGTCAATGTATGGTGGTAATATACAGTCTGAAGAGCCTATGTACACTGATGTCTACCACTATATGGTCTCTGTATGGGGGTAATATACAGTCTACAGAGCCTGTGTACACTGGTGTCTACCACTATATGGTCACTTTATGGAGGTAATATACAGTCTGCAGAGCCTGTGTACACTGGTGTCTACCACTATATGGTCACTGTATGGAGGTAATATACAGTCTGCAGAGCCTGTGTACACTGGTGTCTACCACTATATCAGGGGTGTCAAACTGTAGCCCTCCAGCTGTTGGGAAACTACAACTCCCATCATGCCCACTGTTATAGATTATACAAATGCATGATGGGAGTTGTAGTTTCCCAAAAGCTGGAGGGTCACAGTTTGACACCTGTGCACTATATGGTGACTGTATGGAGGAAATATACAGTCTGTAGAGCCTGTGTACAGTGGTGACATCACAGAAGCCCGCCGGTCGCTGATTATCTTCATCTCTGCACATATCATTGTGGGTGTTCCTTTCTTCCTCCCAGAGTTCTCTGCCCCATGTCACGCCATGTGCTCGCGGCCATTTTACCAATAAAAAAGACGCTTCGTTTCCGCGAATCACAATAAACTTCGGCTTCGTGCAGAACCAAAGCTTTCCTGGAATTCTAAACGAATTCCATTCCACTTCGGTAGAATCGATTCTCCCATCTCTAATTATAACCTGCTGGGGGACATTTGTAACTACCTACTAGGAGGGCACTATAACCTGTTGGAGGACATCTATAACTATCTACCGGGGGCCCTATAACCTGCTGGGTGACATATACACCTACCTACTGGTATAGTATAAATACCTACCAACCGAAGCAACCTGTTTAACTACCTACTGAGGTGCACTATATACCTTTCTATCTACTGAAAATAGCTGTATACTTACCTTAAGGGGCCCTTGCTTACATATTATACCTACCTCTATACAGTCGGGGACTATAAACACTACCTATAGGGGACCATATATATCTTTCTACGTAAGGAGGGGAGATATCTAAAAAGGGTACCTATATTCCTACCTACCTACTTATGGGACTTTTACACCTATCTACCTAATAATAAGACCTATATACCTACCTATTGTGAGGGTTTATTCACCTCCCTATCTAATGGGGGCCTATATAGTAACATTGGGTGACCCCCCATCCCTCAAATCAAATACCTGATTTTTCTATCATAGGAAAGCAGGTTGCTATGAGGATGGGGTGTCACCAGGCTTTCCTGTATAAACCCCCATTAGGTAGGGAGGTATATAACCACCCACCCCCAGTTGGTATATAGGTGCTAGAAAAGAGAGGATTCTAAAATGTTTGTGCGGTGAATTCTGCAGAGATGAGTTGTGTCCAGGAGAAGTCATCATGGCGCTCAGATGAAGAAGAATAAGAAAAAAGAATGACTCCCATCAGAGAAGACGTCAACTGTGAGTCACTGGTTTTAGCTGCCCTGTAATCACTCATATCTGCAGAGCCTGCGTACAACTGGTAGCTACCACTATCTGGTCAGTGCATGGAGGTAATATACAGTCTGCAGAGCCTGTGTACATTGGTGTCTACCACTATATGGTCACTGTATGGAGGTAATATACAGTCTGCAGAGCCTGTGTACTCTGATATCTACCACTATATGGTCACTGTATGGAGGTAATATATAGTCTGCAGAGCCTGTGTACACTGGTGTCTACCACTATATGGTCACTGTATGGAGGCAATATACAGTCTGCTGAGCCTGTGTACACTGGTGTCTACCACTATATGGTCACTGTATGGGGGTAATATACAGTCTGCAGAGCCTGTGTACTCTGATATCTACCACTATATGGTCACTGTATGGAGGTAATATGTAGTCTGCAGAGCCGTTACAGGGGTTCTCCCACTATATGGTCCTGTAGGAGGAATATACAGTCTGCTGAGCCTTGTACACTGGTGTCTACCACTATATGGTCACTTTTGGGGGGGTAAAAACAGCTGTAGAAAACCTTTGTACACTGCTTCTACCATATATGGTACTCTAGGGAGGTAATGTATTTTTTTGCAAAACCCTTAAAAAACTGGTGTCTCCCATTTTAGGGTCCGTAGGGGGGAAAAATACAGTCTTCAGACCCTGTGTACATTCACTACCACTTTATGGTCACCTTTTGGAAGGTATGTATTTTGAAAGGCCGTGCCACTGGTTCTAAAAAACTTATGGTACTGTATGGAGGTAATATACAGTCTGTAAAAAAACCCGGTGTCCCTGCTGTTACCACTATATGGACCTCTTGGGGTAATGTATTTCTGCAGAATCTGTTACCTGGGTCTACCACTTAGGTCACTGTATGGCGGTATTAACGCTGAAAAACCGGTGTATACGCTGTTACCACTATATGGTCACTGTATGGAGGTTTTAAATACATCGAAAAACGGGTGTACACTCAGTAGTGTGTCCACTATTGGTCACTGTATGGAGGAAATATACAGTCTGCTGAGCCTGTGTACATGATGTCTACACTATAGGTCACTGTTGGACGTATATACAGTCTGTAGGCTGTGTACACGGTGTCTGTTATATATGGTCACTGTAGGGAGGTATTTACAGTCTGTAAAACGTTGTACACTGCTGTCTCCACTTAGGGCACTCTATGGAGGTATATAAGTCTGCAAGCCTGTGTACACTTGTGTCTACCATATATGGCCTGTTGGAGGTAAAAAACAGTCTGCGACCCTGTGTAACTGGTGTCTCCAAATGGTCATGTATGGAGGTGTATTCGTCTAGGGCCTTTTTTCAGGGTGTCTACCACTACATGGCCCTTTTTGGGGTTATATACAGTCTGCGGCCTGTTTCATGGTCTTATCACAATGGTCACTGTTGGGGAAATTTTAAACATTGCTGACCTATGTCACTGTTTTCCCACTTTTTGGGGTACTGTTGGAGGTAAATACAGTTGCTGGCCTGTGTACCTGGTCTCTTTCACTTTTGGGTCCGTTGGGGGAAATATACAGTTGCTGAGCCATGTACATGATGTCTCCACTATATGGCACTTTTGGGGGGGTAATATACAGTCTGTGAGCCTGTTACACTCATGTCTACCACTTATGGTCACGTATGGTGGTCATATACATTTGCAAGCCTGTGTACACGGTGGCACACTATATGGTCACTGTAAGGGGGGGAAAAATACAGTCGTAAAATGGGTGTCACAGTGTGAAAACCACTATATGATCACTTTTTAGGGAGGTAATATACAGTCTGCGGGCCCCTGTGTCATGATGTTTCACTATAGGGCCCCCTTTAGGGGCATTTACAGTCTGGAGCCTGTGTACACTTGTGTCTCCCACTATATGGTCTTTTGTATGGGGGAAATATACAGTCTGGGGCCCTGTTAAAATGGTCCCTACCATATAGGGTCAATGTATGGTGGTAAAACAGTTAAAGGGCCCATGTAACTGTGCTACCACTATATGGTCTCTGTTGGGGGGGTAATATAAGTTTGCAGAGCCTGTGTACATAGGTCTACCATATATGGCATGTTGGGGGCATATACAGTCTGTAGGCCTTTGACACTGGGTCTACCACTATATGGTACGAGGGGGGTTAATAACTGTCGCAGACCTGTGCACATGGTTTTTACCACTATATGGCCTGTATGGAGGTCTTTAACAGTCTGCAGCCCCTTGTCATTTGGTCTCCATTTATGGCCCATTTATGGGGGGAAATAACGTTCAGACCCTGTTTCACTGGTACCTACCACTATAGGGTCAATGTATGGTGGAAATATCAGTCGAAGAGCCTATGTCCCTATGTTACCACATTTGGTCTCGTTTGGGGGTAATTACATCTGAGACTGTGACACTGTCTACCACTATATGGTCACTGTTGGAGGTCAATATAGTCTGTAGACCCTGTTACATGGTGTCTCCCACTATTGGGTCATGTATGGGGAAAATTACAGTCTGCAGACCTGTGCACACTGGTCTTTACCATTATGGTCACTGTATGGAGGTCATATACGTCTGCGGCGTGTCCCTTGTGTCTACCCTATAGGTCATTGTATGGGGGGAAATATACAGTTACAGACCTGGTACATGGTCGTCCACGATATGGTAAATGTATGGGGGTAATTACAGTCTGAAGAGCCTTGTACACTGATTTTTACCCCTTAGGGTCTCTGTTAGGGGGTAAATACAGTCTGAGAGCCTGTGTCCACTAGGGCTCCCACTATATGGTCCTGTATGGAGGTCATAAAAATCTGTAAGCCGTGTACACGGGTGTCTACCATATATGTCACTGTTTGGAGGTAATTACAGTTGCAGGCCTGTGCACATGGTCTTTACCCATTGGTCACTGTTTGGGGGTAATTTTCAGTCTGAAGGCCTATGTACACTGATGTCTACCCAAATGGCTCTGTAGGGGGGTAATATACGTCTGCAGACCCTGTGACCTGTGTCTACCATATTGGCACTGTATGGGGTCTTTTACGTCTGTAGAGCCTTTTGTACATGGTGTCTCCACAAAAGGTCACTGTATGGAGGTAATATACGTCTCAAGCCTGTGCACAATGGTCTTTACCACTATTAGTCACTGTATGGAGGTCATATCAGTCTGCAGAGCCTGTGTACACTTGTTCTCCCCACTATATGGTATTGTTGGGGGAAAATTTTTCAGTCGCAGACCTGGTACATGTGCCTACCATTATGGTCCTTTTGGGGAGGTCAATCAATCGTAGACCTGTGTCACTGGGTCTCCACTTTTATGGTTCTGTATGGGGTAATATACGTCTGCGAGCCTGGCACATGTTTTTTCCCACTTATGTCACTGTATGGGGGTAAATCAGTCTGCAAGCCTGTGACACTGGTTCTACCCTATTTGGTCACTTTATGTGGGTAATAAAAGTCTGTAAACCCTTTTGGTTTCTTTCTACCATATATGGCATGTATGGGAGTAATATACAATCTGTAGAGCCTGTACATGGGTCTACCATATATTGTACTGTAGGGGGGTATTATAAGTCTGTAGGCTGTGTACACTGCTTTCTACCACTATATGGTCACTCTATAGCGGTAGTATATGTCTGAAAAGCCTGCATACTATTGGTAGCTACCACTATGTGGTTACAGTATGGTGGTGTTCGACATCTTCCTTTTTGTCCCCGTCAACTGTTTGTACATGAGTGGTCACATTTTGGTCGTGGTCTTCAGATTTTGGGGCCCTTAGGTAGTAATTTAATGGGTCTTGGTACTGTAGGTTTTTTTTAGTAACAATCATACGTCTGGTACATTTGCTCCATGTATGGGTCTATTATTCGGTAACTGTATGACTTATTTAGGGGTATAACACTGTCATATGTAGGTGAGAGGTTTTTATAAAGTAAATTTGTCAGTGTTGGTCTTCATTGTACAGTATCCTGCTGATGTGATGGACGGTATCTATGTGGAATACGCGGAAATATTAGTGACAGGAACATCTGATTTTTTTCTCAGCCCCACTGAGCAAGACGAAACACAGAGTGCACCCGGCCCCGGATGTTTAGGACCCTTGAATCGCCCCTGACTGCAAGACTGACACAGGGCAGACGAGAAGCCACAGAGAACTAAAGACAAACAGGGGACAGATAACGAATCAACACTATGAGCTCACAGGACACAACTTCTCAGCTACCAGTATTTACAGCACCAGATACAAAGTGAAACTGTTTTATAGAGGAGAGCAACCAAACACTCCCAAATGAACAAGCTCACATGTGTGCATGGTCAGCTGATAGTCCAGAGAGTAGTATGAGGCAGCTGCATAGCAACAGCCTCATCTAGTGAGCCGGAGAAGAATTCATGATATTTGTGCTCCTCCTCCTAGATCTGTCCTCTGCCTTCTCCATTACTCTGTGCTCAACCTACTAGAACTGTCCCTTGCATTCTTCATGGCTCTGTGCTCATCATCCTAGACCTGACCTCTGTCCTCTCTGTTACTCTGTGCTCAACTTATTAGACTTGTCCTCTGCCTTCTACATTACTCTGTGCTCATCCTAATAGATCTGTCCTCTGCCTCTTCCATTACTCTGTTCTTCTCCTCCTAGACTGGACCTTTTCCCTCTACATTACTATGTGCTCATCCTACTAGACCTGTCCCCTGCATTCTCCAAAACTCTGTGCTCATCCTCCTAGGTCTGTTCTCTGCCTTCTCCATTACTCTGTGCTCCTCGTCCTAGACCTGTCATCAGCCTTCTTCATTACTCTTTGCTCCTATTCCTAGACCTGTCCTCTGCCTTCTCCATTACTCTTTGCTCCTCCTCCTAGACCTGTCCTCTGCCTTCTCCATTACTCTTTGCTCCTCCTCCTAGATCTGTGCTCTGCCTCCTCCATTACTCTTTGCTCCTCTCCTAGACCTGTCCTCTGCCTTCTCCATTACTCTTTGCTCCTACTCCTAGACCGGTCCTCTGCCTTCTCCATTACCCTTTGCTCCTCCTCCTAGATCTGTCCTCTGCCTGCTCCATTACTCTGTGCTCCTTCTCCTAGACCGGTCCTCTGCCTTCTTCATTACTCTGTGCTCCTTCTCCTCCTAGACTTGTCCCTCTGCCTTTCTTACAGTGAACCCTCCTGTTGCCATTTCCTGGACTTCCTTATATTTCATCAGTCAAATGTTTATAATCTCTTAATTTTTCACACTTCCTCACCTTTCTCTCTTCCTGTTGGTGTCCCTCAGGGGTCAATCATGGCTCCTTTACCCTACTCCCTTTATACTTGTTGCCTGGGACCATTCAGAAACTCTCATTGCTCTTAGAACCTCATCCATGCTGATGACACTCAGGTGTATCTCTTCAGCCCAGATATCAGGTCTCTACTTTCTTTGACACTTAAGTGTCTATTGTCCATATCCTCCTTTTCCTCCTTTCTAGAACTGAACATGGAGAAATCATTTTTACCCAATTCCAAATAAATGCTTTACCAGATCTCTCTATCCAGTCAATGGCTCCACACTTCCCTTACAAATCCGTTATCTTTGGATAACCATTGGCTTTATCTTACCCATCATGCCTCATATCCAAATCTTCACCACCATCTGATGCCTCCACCACCAAAACATTTCTTGAAATATTCTTCAGTCCATGGAACATAATGAAAATTTATTCATGTTTTCATGTAATATCCCTGGTGGTCTAAAGGGGTTTTGCAATTAAAAACCTAGAATTTGATCGAAGCCATAAAAGAGAGCTCACTGCATGGGGATATACAGTATACAGCTCCCATTAAACTCCATGAAGAAGTGAGACACAACTCAGTATCTTTTCTTGAACTGAAATCTTAGTCTCCAATAGTGATGAGCGATTGTGTCAACTATTGTTATCGATTCGATAGTCGATATCGGCAATTATCATGACGATTTCCGATAGCCGATAACAGATTATCGCTGATGACCATTAAAGTCTATGGGAGAGGAACAACACCTTCATTTTTACACCCAAACAGGGCTGGAGAAGCTGGAATTAACATCCACAACAGTAAACTGGATACGTGCTACATCTTAGGCAAGACAATTAGGCAACAAGAGTCACAGAAAAAAACTCACAGACTATTCACTACCCCTGTCCTGTACCACAGCCTGACCCTTAAACCTGCATGACCCACAGATTAAAAAGTGCCAGAAAAAGGAGTCTTTGAAGCAGTATTTTAGGGAAATAAACATTGACTATCCATATCATGGAAAGCATCATGACACATAAACCCGCACAGGAGCACTTAAGGACCATGAGCAGAAAATTTTGCAATAAGAAATAAACTATATTAAAAAAAAACTAGTTTTCCAATATTGCTGCTGCTAGAGCTACTTGCCATTCTACTGCTGACATTGTTCCACCGTGACATTAGAATGTGAAGCAAACGAAACAGATGTCCCCAGTAGGTCAACGAGGCCTGTCTGAAAATCCTGCATTCTACTGTCAAGTAGGTTGAAGGAAATTACTGATCAAGGCGGGTGAGGCTGTAAACGTGGATCACGCAGGGTCAGCTAGCAGGGCCGGAGTTACAGTGGGTGCGGTGAAAGCCAGGGCTGGCGTCCATCATCTATTGCCATGGCAAAAATGCCCTTACGACGCAGCAATGAAAACAGTCGTGCAGAAGCAGAATGCGGAAGCGGAAGTGTGAGCTAAGACCTTTGACCCTTCGTCCATCATCTATTACCATGGCAAAAATGCCCTTATGACGCAGCAATGAAAACAGTCGTGCTGAAGCAGAATGCGGAAGCGGAAGTGTGAGCTAAGACCTGTTGACAATTGTGAAGAACAAATGTCTGTTAGAAACCACATTTTTTAAAATAGGACCTGTAGTATAGCTGTATTTCACAGCAGCATGACCCAAAAAAATCAAAGCATGACCCTTCGGCCACTGTTGACAATTGTGAAGAACAAATGCTTGTTAGAATCCACATTTTTTAAATTAGGACCTGTAGCATAGCTGTATTTCACAGCACCATGCCCCCAAAAATTCAAAGCATGACCCTTCGGCCACTGTTGACAATTTTGAAGAACAAATGTCTGTTAGAAACCACATTTTATCAAATAGGACCTGTAGTATAGCTGTATTTCACAGCAACATAACCCAAAAAATTATAAAAATGACTTCTCAGCCACTGTTAAAAATTGTGAGGGAGAAATGCCACTTAGAAGCCACATTTCTGTTCCAAAGGACCATGATTATAGCTGTAGCTCACAGCACCATGACCCTAAAACCATTGACAGTGGTTAAAATGTTCATGAAGAAGTAAGTAAATGGAATACGTTTTTTTCATGAAACCGTGTACAATTGGTGTCTTTTACAGTCTCCTAACCGCAAAACCAGCAAAATGACCTTTTGGGAACTGAAAAAAAAATTGCAGTAAGAAATGATCATTAAAAATTTTTTTTTCAAGAGGACCATTACTTTTGGATGCAGACTGTGAAGTAGACCGGAAACTAATCGGTGACCTTGGCAATTGGGGCCACAACATCATCAGAGATCCACGCCTGATTCATCTTGATGAAAGTCAAACGATCCACATTATCAGTGGAAAGCCGGATGCGATTGTCTGTAATGACTCCTCCAGCTGTGCAGAAGGTCCGCTCAGATATGACGCTGGCTGCTGGGCAGGACAACACCTCTATGGCATGATGAGCAAGCTCGGGCCATTCATCCATTTTGGATACCCAGAAGTCGATTGGGTCTGGAACATATCCAAAAACATCGGTGTTGAAATGCAGATAGTCATGCACCATGATCTTAAACTGGTCTCTGTGTGTCGTATTTGTGCCCTGCATTACAAGCATTGGTGAGGTGGTAATTAAGGATTGCCAGAGGTCACCCATTAGGCTTCTGCCACAATACCTGCTGCGGTTACTTGGCACTCTACTGCTGTCACGTTGCTCACGTTGTTCCACCGTGACATTTGAAGAACGTGAAGCAGACGCAACAGATGTCTCCAGTTGATCAATCAGCATGGTCTCCAATTCCTGCATTTTACTCTCAATTTGGGTGGGTGGAAGGAAAGTGCTCCTCCGCATCAGCTTCAACACAGCCCTGACTTTGCTCAGATGATGTACCCTGAGCTGAGGTGCCACCTTGCACCAGCCCTGGACTTCAAACCACCGCCTAACGAAGACCGATAAAGTTGTGAAACTGTCAGGCCTTCTGGATTCGACGGAGAGTAAGGCTCTGTGTCCACATCTGTATCCACCTCCTCCCCCGTCGCTGGTGGGACCTGCAGTTTCAGAGTGTCCAACACTTGTTCCAGAACTAAGATCCCCACAATGCTCATGCTGACAAGGGCATTGTCCGCACTGACCATTTTGGTGGCTTCTTCAAAACTGGCAAGGATGGTGCAGAGCTCTTCACCTGCCTCCACTCTCGGTGGCTCAACACCCCAAGGTCCGCACAGCTGCTTTTCAGGCCATGTGTCACTTCGTACTGCGTAATGGCATTGCGCTGCTGCCACAATCGCTGGAGCATGTGGAGGGTGGAATTCTAGCGTGTTGCCACATCAACAATGAGACGAGGTTCATGACGTGTGCCAGGCAAGGGATGTGCTTCAGCCTACCGATCTTAAGGGCAGCCAGGAGATTTCGACCATTATCGCACACCACCTTGCCTGGCACAAGGTTCTTATCACCCAGCCACCGCTCGGTCTCGTTGCGCAGAGCCGTACACAGCTCCTGACCTGTGTGTTGATGGTCTCCAAGACAGATTAATTTCAACACGGCCTGGTTTCTCTGGGCACGTGATGCCACCAGAGGACCTTGGGGGAAAGAACCCCGCACAATCCCTGCGGTTTTGAAGAGCATGCGTCGAGCATGAGAGCCACGGTCATCACCAGAGTCATCCATCCAACTCACCCAGTGAGCTGTCACGGAGATATAGCGGCCTTAACTGTGCTTACTCTTCCATGTATCGGTGGTCAGATGAACTTTGACGGACACAGATGCAGACAATGCGCTGGAGAGTTTAGATGACACGTGGCTGGCCAGGGCAGGGACAGCTTTTCGGGAAAAGAAATGCCTGCTCGGCATCTGGTATTGGGGGCAGGCAAGGACCACCAGACGGAAAGGCAACATTTCCAAGGCCAAAAGCCTGGCAATGCCGACATTCAGGCTTTTGGCTTTGGGATGGTTTGGGTTAAAGTGTTTCTTCTGCTCCCAAACCTGGTAGACAGAAGGCTGGCTGCTAGACTGGCTGCTGTACGGCGTGCAGGTCAAACTGGTGGAAGGAGAAGGGGTCTCTGGCGGTGGTGGTGGTTCTCGGGCGACGGTGGAGGCTGAAGCGGAGGCTGATCCTTGCTCATGACGCTGAGAGACATGGGCAGCTGAGGAACGCTTGGTCTTGGAAGTGGCGGAGGAGGCGGAGACAGAGGGTGTGACAGTGGTTGGAAGCCCAGGACCGGTGTGGCCTTTTTTCGCCAAGTGTTCCCTCCATTTCAACACATGCATTCCATGCATGTGACTAGACATGTTGGTGGTAGTTAAACACGACACGTAAGATTCTTTTATCTACTGATGCGTTTACGGCAAAGGGAGCATATGACATCACTGGGCAAATCTGAGGCTTGATCGAAAAAGGCCCAGGCTTGAGAGGTCCTGGACCTTTTCGACAGCGATAAGCGAGGAGCGGTGTTTCCGCTGATCATGGCTGGCGGAATAATCTCAGCGGACTTGTGCGACCGCCCTCTCCCTTTTTGAGGCTGGACCTGTACTGACACTACCCCATCATCTTCCTCCTCGTCCAGTGATGAAGCGCTCGCAAGCAAATTCTGCTGAAAGGACTACATTGGATCCGCATTGTCATCATCATCATCAGCAGCACAGGTGACTTCCTCGTCCTGACATTCTACATCCTGGAGCTGCGGGCTACAAGCAACAGGCACAGCAAGGCGTTGCCGACCGCCCGGGATTTTTGCCGATTGACCGGCTTCCTTCTCTGATGGCATCAGTGATTGGGCGTCAGAGCAGACTAAATCATCCTCTTTGGCCTCTTGGTCTTTTGAAATGCCTTCTGACCCCAACCGCATTTTGTCATCAAAGAGGTCTTCAGAAAATGGATTATCCACAGTGGTGGGTACATGAGTTGACATTCGGGCTGCCTTCGCTTCATGTTGGACAGATGCTGACGATGATGATGACAACATTCGTGGCCATGACTCGGAGGACGAGGAGGTAAAACTGATAGATGCAGGTTGCATTAACCACTGAAGAACAGATTGGCGATGCTGTTCGTTACTGAGATTCACAGGGCCCTAACCCAGCGATGACAGGCCTGACGGTCCTGCAACCGACAATATGCTGTTGTCGCCAACACTGGAAGGAGCACCTTCTCTCGTACCTCTACCTCCATTTCCTACACCCCTCTTTGCTCGCTTACCACCTGCAGTTCGCTCCATGTTCAGAAAGATAAAAATGTAAAAGGTATGGAAGAGTTTTCATAGTCTCTTATTGAAAGATGGCAAATCACAGCTATTCTTAAATCCCTCTAATTTCCAACAGCCAACTAGGATTGGAAACAGAATTGTTTCTATCAAATAGCTGTGAAATGCGGTCTGGTGGAAGAACCGTAAGACAAAATCGACAGTATTCTTCCTTCAGTCCCTGAGATTTACAACTGCCCAGTAGGACTAGCAATTGAAAGTTTTCAACAAACTATCGTACAGGTGCACGATTAGCGCCAAACTGAGACGCACTGAGTGAAATAGAACTATTTTAAAGTTATATGGAGTAATATGGCGGTTATGGCACCACAGGCGGCAGTTACTATGAAATATCTGTAACCCAAATTGCGTACAAGGGGGCTATTGGCAAAAAAACTGGGATGAACAGACACCAATAGAAATGCAAAAACAAAAAGGACAATTTCACCTCAGGTGGGAGATCTGCTGGCCACAAAGTGTTAAAAAAAATTCTATTTCCATGTGAGTTCAGGACAGGAGAGACTAGGCAGCACAATGTACACCCTCCTTACCGCCGCCCCCGCCCACCCCACCCCCCTCGGCTGCACAGCACTAGAATTCTTTACATGTCTCTCTCTAACTAAATCAGAACTTAAATTCTCTAATCTAACTAGATCCTAAGCTTCAAAACTAGAAGGATCGTTTTCTGTATAAAAGAAGACCGTCTCTCTGTGACAACAGCTATTTGGACAGTCAGTGAGACGTGTTGCTCTGTAGTGAGATCAGTGAGAGAATAAGCTGAACAGGAAATGCAGTTGCATAGATAAAACGAGGTCATGTGGTTTTTGCAGCCAATGAGATCCATACACCGCCCAATCATGATGTTGTACACCCAGCTCACCTTGCTCTATGCTCTTTGCTGATTGGCTGGCCGCTAAAATTACAGGAAATGCTGAAAAAGGCGCGATAGTAAATGATTATCTATAAGGTATTCACCTAAACTATCGCGTCATCGGAAAATTCCGATAAGCTTAAAAACCGTGCCAATTTCAACTTTTGTCGATAATAACTCTCATCCCTAGTATCCAACAAGAGCGTAACAATTGCTATGCAGTTACTAGGTAATACAAGAAGTAAATACCTCACTGTATACATCACCATCATGCTGCTACCAAACAAATCTCATTGTGCGAAGACCAACATTAGCAATAACGATGCTAGATAAAGACCTGAAAATACCACCAGAACAAACCCCAAAAAATTTTCCACCAAAAATAGTGATTTGAAAAATTCCACACACTCTTATTTTTTGGGCCAAAGGGCAATTCTACCTCCATCAGCTTCATCTTTAAAATACCAAAAAATTTCCCAAACGCAGTTTTTATGAAGTATAAACATGGGGGTTTAATCCATTTTTTTGCTTAAACCCCAATTTTTTGAAAGGCCCCCTAGGGAAAGAAGGAACCCAAAATACAGGGAATGTTTTGGTTGCTTTTTTTGGGAAATTCGATGCCATTACTAAAGGAACTTTTTAAAAAAACGGGAATGGGAAGAAACAAAAAAATTTCCTTGCAAAACGGGCTTTGGATGACTTCTTCAGTTTTAAAAAATGTAATCGAGCCCCAAATTACAGACGGGAAAAAAACCGCCTCCCCCCTCCACCTTTGAGTTTCGTCTGTCTATCCTTTTACCGAAACCCTTTTGGGCCCCCTTTTCCCTTACCACAAACCTTTGCCACCCTTCCCCCTGACCTTACCCCTTTTCCCCCGAATCCGATTTCCCCTTACATTTTGTACTCGCTACACCATGGCTTTCACCGGGCAAGCAAGCCCACGTCAGGGGTAGCGACCGGGTAGACTTCCGCCGCAGCAAGTCCATCCCCGCTTTGTGGGGCTCGGGTGAACGGGGACCTTTTAATTCCGCCCCCCCTGGCGTGCTATTCCCATCGTTCCCTTACTTTTGGCTGGGGATCTGTGGCAGCTCCAGGAACCTACACGTTTTTTTTGGGACGCTATCGAAAGATCTTACCCTCAGTTTTGTTTTTTTCCCAGCTGGCGCGGGCCATGACTTTGTAAAGGCTGCTTTTCCCAAAATTTTTCATTTTTTTTGGTTTCATTTTTGCCCCCGAAAAGTGCCCAGGGAATTTTAAAAGTGAACGTTTCCCTAAAACGGCGACAGTCTTTGGCTGTCATACTAAAACACAGCTTTTGTAGGGAAGCCCAAAAACAAGCCCCCCTTTTGCAATTTGAGCATGGCACAATTTTTCTACCACCCTCCCAGGCTCTGGGGCACCCAAAGAAAATAGCTTTTTTTTAACGTGTTTTGGGTCCCTAATTTATTGGGGTTCAAACGAAAAAAGCCCAAAAATTTTCGGCGAACTGGGCGAATCAAATTTTTTTGAAAAATTCGCCCATCTCTACTCAAAATTTTAAAAATGCCTCTGAAAACTCATCTTCTTGGGGCAACGCCCAAGTCCCTAATTTTTTTTAAACCCCCCAATTTCTGCCCACCCCTTAAAACATTCCTGAAATTTTTGGGGCACCCGCGGGGCATTTTATCTGTAATAGTTTTATTTGGGGAAATGGCGGGGTTCATCCATTTTTTCAGGTATCCCTACCCATATTTATGAAAACATGGCGGGACATTTTTAACCAACACTTGTCCCCCCTTTGTTTCAACCATACACCCAATAGTTTTTAAAGGGGCCCCTTGCGAGTGGGGGCCCTCACACCTCGTGTCTGATTTGAAACTAGCTTTTTTATAAGTAATGTCTGGTTTGCGGTGCTTACCCCCCTTTCCTAAAAAAAATTTTTTGGGAAAAAGGGTTTTTTTGGCGGGAAAAAAAAAATTTTTTTGTTGGCACTAAAAAAATAAATTTTTTTTAAAATTTTAATTATTATTTTTATTTTTTAAAAAGTAGGATCTGGCCCCAGCTTTTTTTTTTTTTCCACGGTTGCGACATTACCTTGTCAGGCTGCATTCCCACTTCATTTAAATTTGGTCATTTTTTTGCCCCCGAAAGTGCCCAGAAAAATGAAGTGGGAAGCATTCAAAGAGCGGCCCCTGTCCCCCTTTTGGGGTTCATACTAAAACACAGCATTGTATCAAAAACCAAACCACCTCCCTATGCTTTTTTTGACATGGCACAATTTTCTAAAAGCCCCCCTACAGGTCCCCCCACCAAAGGAAATTTTTTTTTCAATGATTCGCCCACAATAAATTCAGGTCAAAAATAATTTTTTAGAAATTAGTCCCTTTGAAAAATTCTCCAGCGCAAAAACCCTATTTATTTTATTTTTTTCCTTTTTTTTGGAAACCCAAAATCACTTTCTAAACTATTGTTTTAGTGAAAAACAAAAAAAAAAAATTCCCCGGTAAATTTTCCCTGTAGTTATGACCTAACAATGCCAAATACTTGATAAATGAAAATATACATTTTTTTGGCTCAAATGAAACCCAAACACAGTGAAAATCGGGTATGTATGATCCCTGGAATTTTCCCTAGAAGTGTTATTACATTTTTTTCCCCAAAAAAACCAATCATTACATTTTGATCTCCCGGAAAGAGAGGGTTACCAACAATAAGAATAATAAAACAAAAAGGAAAACTTTTACAGTTTAAGGGACCCCGGGGGGTCTCTAGGGGACATAACGGTTCACTGTTTCCCAATGCCCCTCCCCCTTTGGTGTTCATCTCGTCTGAACAGGATAAATAACTTTTGGGGAAAAAAAATAAGCCCAGAAACCCCTGCACAAAGGTCAGGATGGCAAAAAACCCCCCAGGGCCACCATTTTTTGCCCTTGGGTTTCAGATATGCCGGGGATAAGGAGTTCCACACACGCAGAATATCAGCATGCGGGAAGGGTTTGGATGAGCACCCCCCTTTTTTGAAGCTGGCAGTAACTTCCAACCAGGAAAGGCCAAAATAAAACTCAATAGAGACAAAAACCCATGAAACCCAAAAAAAAGAATGTAAAGGGCCGGACGGAGCCTTCTTTAAACAACGTAAAATAAAATCTTCTTTTTTTGTAAACCCGGGAGCATGGGCCCCTGGGAATGGGGGAGGGGAAAACACCCCAACCATAAAAATGAAAAATTTTGTCCCACAAACAAAGACAACTAGACACTGGACACTCTGAGCCCACCCAATCCTTTTTAGCTTGCTCCCAGGTTTTGGTGGCTTTAAAAGGCCAAGAAGACTAAAAAGGGAAACTTTCCCAGAAACACAAGATACAGACGCTGTAAACAGGATCCCGAAGACGGATTGCCCTCATCAAAAAAGGTTATTTCCATTGGACTTCCAAATAAATAGCAAGGAGCGAGGAAGGAGGGAAAACAAGACACCAGGAAGACCTTTGCTGATGTTTTTGGTTTTTTGGGTTTCCCCTACAGGAGTGTGGTGATAATTTTCCCGAAGATCCCCAGAACAGCACAAATGACCCCACAACAATAAAAGGAAAAGAAGCGTCAAGAAAATTCCCAACCACATCAAATGGGAAAAGGAAATTCCCAAACCCCTTTCTTGGGGCAGAAAGACTCCATCTCAACAGGTAATTTAAACTTCAGGACATTTCCCCACATCAAACCGCATCTACAATATAGAAAAAGATGAAGGGGGGTTACCCCAATCACAAAGTATTACAAAATTTTACAGTCAAAACAAACAAAGGGTCAAAACCAAAAATAGTTTTTTATAGGGTACATAGTTTACCCCCTGACGGGAATGGGAATTAATCCCCCCGGGGCCCCCCCCAACCCCGGTACCCCTCCACCCCCCCCCCCCCCCTGACAAAGGAGGATAAACGGGCCCCGAGACACTAATTTCCCAAAAGTTCCCCCCCTGAAAATGGGGATACACAGGTCCCAAAACACAAAATCCACAGCCGCCCCCGAAAAAAGGGGTACACGAGACCTTTTACCACTATATCCACAGCCGCCCTTTACATGGAATTAAAACGGGGCCTGAACACAAAAACCACAGGCACCCCTGACATGCAGGAAAAAACGGGGCAGCGGACACTATATCCACATCCCCCCCAAAATAGAGGAAACACGGGACCTTTGGGCACTATATCCCCAGCTGCCCTTAAAATGGAAAATTACACGGGGCCGAACACTATAACCCCCAGTTACCCCCGACATGCAGGTAAACGGGGCCGGGGAACACTAAACCCAACCGGCCCCCGACATGGGGACAAAACGGGGGGCCTGAAACACATATCCACAGCTGCCCCCGACAAGGAGGGAAAACGGGGCCCCCCCATACCTAAAAATCCACACCCCCCCCTGACATGCAGAGTAAACGGGGGCACCCAGACACTATAAACCCAAAAAAAAAAAAAAAATCCCCACGACATGGAGGATACACAGGGGGCCGAGACACTATAAACACATTCCCCCCCCCTGACATGGAGGGGTACAACGGGGGGCCCGAAGGGCACTATATCCACAGCCGCGCCTGACATGGAGGATACACGGGACCTTTGACACTATATCCACAGCCGCCCTTGACATGGAGATTACACGGGGCCTGAGACACTAAATCCACAGTCACCCCTGACATGCAGGATAAACGGGGCAGCGAGACACTATATCCACAGTCGCCCCTGACATGGAGGATACACAGGGCCTGAGACACTATATCCACAGCCGCCCCTGATATGGAGGATACACGGGGCCTGAGACACTATATCCACAGCCGCCCCTGACATGGAGGATACACTCTGCCTGAGACACTATATCCACAGCCGCCCCTGACATGGAGGATACACGGGGCCCCCATACACTATATCCACAGCCGCCCCTGACATGCAGGATTAACGGGGCCACGAGACACTATATCCACAGTCGCCCCTGACATGGAGGATACACAAGGCCTGAGACACTATATCCACAGCCGCCCCTGACATGGAGGATACACGGGGCCTTAGACACTATGGGCGACATGTATGAACGGGCTTTACGCCTGTTTTCTGGCGTACACTGCGCCTCCCAGCCCGAATCCCGCTGTCGGACCCAGCGTTCGCCACTCTCGGCTGCGGTCCGCAGAAGGGGGGCGGGCAGAGGGCGGGCAGTGGGCGGGGGGGGGGCCGGGTTGTGGGCGTTCCGGAGCGGGACGCGGTGGCGCTCGTATATCCGGGGCATGTACCATCGCGGCTCGCCAAATCGCGGCGCTCGGCAGCTCCGAAAGCAGCCCTGGTTTTTTTTGGTCTAAATCCTCCGGGCGGCGGCGAAGTGAAGCAGGATCCGAACATGCGAGGAAGCGGATCGAAGATCGCGCCCAGAATTTCTCGGCGCTCGGCAGCTCCGACAAGCAGACTTGGTCGAAATCCCCCGGGCGGAGGCGAAGTGAAAGAAAGAACGGAACATGCGAGGAAAAGCAGATAGAAGAATCGCGACAGAAATCCGGGCGCTCCGCTCTGTGCACAGGAGTATGATAGGAAAAAATCGCCTTTATAAAGGGGGGAAAACAGTGTCAGAAAAGAGCTGAATGTACAAAATTACATATAATAAAAAAAAAAAACATTTTCCAAACTCTAGAACGGTGAAATATCAAGAAATATGATATTGTAAATTGCCGGGAAAATACAGTAATTCAAATCTGAATCCTATTCTCTTTGGGTCGGCAGAAACCGGCCAATCAAATCGGAGCGACAGTGAACCATTAAAAGCTAGGGGGAAGTTTTGACCAATCAAAATCCCCGGTGGGATAATTCAAAATACAGTAAAAATGCTGAAAAGAGGTGATTGGCTGAGCTAGGGCGTCTCGGCTAGCTCAGCCAACCCAGAATAGGAGCGACAAAGTCCCATTCTAGCTATGGAGAAGTTTACACCAATCAGAATCCAGGGCGGGAAAATTCAAAATACAGTAAAAATGCTGGAAAAGAGCTGATTGGCTGAGCTAGCGGGGGTCTCGGCTAGCTCAGCCAATCAGAGCGCGAGCTACTTCTCCCATTTTTACTCTATGGAGAGATGAGCGCACTCAAATCTCCGCGCTCAGCGCCGCGCGGCATGAAGAAATTAATCAACAAATTATTTTTTTTACAGTGTAAAACATTCTCAGATAAAGACCAAAACACTTCTTGAAAAATAAAGCAGTTAAAAACCGAACAACGCGTTCGTCGCCGGGGACCGGCGCTACATAGGGAATTGCCATAGAGAGAATTGCCGGGAAAGACAGTAATTCAAATTGTTTAAGCTATTTCTCATTGGTCGGCATAAACCAGCCAATCGAAATGGGAGCGACAATGTCCCTTATAACCTATGGAGGAGAATTGACCAATCAGATAGGAGCGACAATGTCGCATTCTATCCTATGGAGGAGAATTGACCAATCAAAATTTAGGAGCGACAATGCCCCATTCTACCTATGGAGGAGAATTGACCAATCAAAAATAGGAGCACAAAAGCCCCATTCTAGCCTATGGAGAAAAAATGGACCAATCATATTCAAAGGCGGGACAGTTCAAAATACAGTAAAAAGGCAGAAACAAGCTGTTTGGTTGAAGCAGCGGGGGCTCGTCCAGCTTAGCCAATCAGAGCGCAAGCTACTTTCTCATAGAGTTCTATGGTAAAAAGACATTCTGAGCGCCCCTTGTGATGGGCTAATTTCAAAGAGCCGCCGTAATTTGGACCAATGGGAGAGCGAGCGACGCTCCTATGGTTTTTTTAATGCAATCTGAAATCAACTGTTTTGGGCCGAAATCACTTATAAACACTACACAAGTTTCACGATGTGTATATAAAATGAATCCGAATATGTGGCTAACGAAAAAAATATATAAATTACCTAAAATCATTTTTTTTTCTTTATTTTCGAGGGCACCCATACTATTGATCCTTGGCTAACGAAAATAAAGAAATAACATGATTTTAGGGAATTAATATATTTTTTTCGTTAGCCCACATATTAGGAAATTCCTTTTATATCACATCGTGACAACTTGTGTAGTGTTATAATGTGATTTCGGCCATGTACAGCTTGATTTCAGATTGCATTACAAACCCAAATAGGAGCGTCGCTCGCTCTCCCATTGGTCCAAATTACGGCGGCTCTTTGAAATTAACCAATCACAGAGCGCGCTCTGAATTTCTTTGCCCCCCTAGAACTCTATGAGAAAGTAGCTCGCGCTTGATTGGCTAACTGGACGAGCCCCGCTGCTTCAACCAATCAGCTCGTTTCTGCCTTTTTACTGTATTTTGAACTGTCCGCCTTTGAATATGAATTGGTCCATTTTTCTCCATAGGCTAGAATGGGGGTTTGTCACTCCTATTCTGATTGGTCAATTCTCCTCCATAGTTATAATGGGGAACATTGTCGCTCCTATTTTGATTGGGGTGGTTTAAGCCGACCAATGAGAATAGCTTAAAACAATTTGAATTACTGTCTTTCCCGGCAATTCTCTCTATGGCAATTCCCTATGTAGCGCCGGTCTCGGCGACGAACCGTTGTTCGGGTTTTTAACTGCTTTATTTTTCAAGAAGTGTTCTGGTCTTTATCTGAGAATGTTTTACACTGTTATAAAAATAATTTGTGATTAATACTTCATGCCGCGCGGCGCTGAGGGCCGAGATTTGAGTGCGCTCATCTCTCCATAGAGTATAATGGAAGAAGTAGCTCGCGCTCTGATTGGCTGAGCTAGCCGAGACCCGCTAGCTTTACCAATCAGCTCTTTCAGCATTTTTACTGTATTTTGAATTATCCCGCCTGGGTTTGATTGGTGTAAACTTCCCATAGGCTAGAAGGGACTTTGTCGCTCGTTTCTGATTGGTCTAAACTTCTCCATAGGCTAGAATGGGACTTTGTCGCTCGTATTCTGATTGGTCTAAAAATTCTCCATAGCCTAGAATGGGACTTTGTCGCTCCTATTCTGATTGGCTGAGATAGCCAAGCCCCCGTTATCTCAGCCAATCAGCTCTTTTCAGCATTTTTACTGTATTTTGAATTATCCCGCCCGGGGGTTTTTATTTGGGCAATTCTTCCCCAATGCTTTAATGGTTTCACTGTCGCTCCGATTCTGATTGGCCGGGTTTTTTCCGGGCCAATGAAATAGGTTTCAGGATTTGAATTACTGTATTTCCCGGCAATTTCCAATATCATATTTCTTGTATTTGCGTTCTCGAGTTTGGGAAAGTGATTTTATTTTTTTAGAAGTGTATTTTGTATATTCAAACTCCTTTCTGACACTGTTTTCCGCCTTTATAAAGCGATTTTTTTTTCGGGAATCCACTCCTGCTGCACGGAGCGGACGCCGAGACTTCTGTCGCGATCTTCGATCTGCTTCCTCGCTGTTCGGATCCTGCTTCACTTCGCCTCGGGGGAGGATTTAGACCCAAAAAATTTTAGAACGCCTTTATAAAGGCGATTTTTGCTTCATACTCCGCACCGGGCATGTGGAATGATTTCTCGCCGCTCCAGCCTGTCTCGCATCGGAACAGATTCTCGGCGCAGCCCCGCACGGCGCCTAAGTCCCGCACTGCATCCCACACACTGGCGAGGCGGACTTTTACCCTCATGTATGAGTGCGCTACCTCGGACGGCGAAGCATAGGCGCAGCGCCGCACAGCGCCCATGTCCCCGCACTTTGCCTCATACGCTGGCGAGGCGCGGCGGACTTTACATGATATGTATGAGCGCCGCCCGGCCGCGACATAAATCAGGCGCAGATTCCGCCGGAAAACTGGCGGAACACGGCGTCTCGACCCGGCGGGATTCATACATGTGGCCCTATATCCTCAGCCGCCCTTGACATTGAAATTAAACGGGGCCTGAGACACTATATCCACAGCCGCCTCTGACATGGAGGATACACTCTGCCTGAGACACTATATCCACAGCCTCCCCTGACATGGAGGATACACGGGGCTTGAGACACTATATCCACAGCCGTCCCTGACTTGGAGGATACACAGGGCCCCATACACTATATCCACAGCCGCCCCAATATGGAGGATACATGGGGCCTCAAGAAATTATATCCACAGCTGCTCCACTATCCAAACTTCTGCTCACCTCTTCATAAAAACAGATCAGGTTGGTCTGACAACTTCTGTCCATAGTAAATCCATGATTGTAATCACTTATAATATTGTATTCTGCCACATATTCCTGTATATAGTCCCTTATGAGCCCCTCAAACAGTTTTCCCACAATAGATTGTGAGATAGTGAACCAGCCTCATGGTGGTCACTCAGTAAAATCATATGTGTGACTTCTGTTGCATTCTGCTGTTTGGCCACAAGATGTCACTGTCTCTGGAAACTGGTGTATGCAAATGAGAGTGAGTAGGGACATAAGGCAGGGGTCATTTTGAGAGAGCAGGAGGGAAAGACACAAAGAGGTCAGGAGAGGACAGACACTGGGCAAGGATTGACTCAGCTTTCCTGCTTCGGTTGGGCCCTGAGAGAGAGAGGAGTGTAACTGTGCGCATTGAAGCTGTGGGCAAAAAAAGGTCCAGGACAGAAAGAACACTCTGCAGAGACTGAAAGGAGTGACTACACCTTGGATATTGGCTCCAACAGAGGGGATCTTCACCTCAGAAAACCAACTGCAAGGTACACAAGGGACAAATGCGTGGCCACCAATGAACCTAGGACTGTGTGCAGACCTGTAGTTAGCCTAGTTAGGGCAGGTTTGGTTTCAGGCCATAAGTGTTTATCCAAGTACACCTCCTGATTCGGGACTTTGTAGAGGGCTTGCTATAGAACTGTTAATTATGCAACCCATTTGCTGGGGAGAGAATCTGTATTATATTAATATCGGAGTAGCGGGTAGATTTGGGTTTAAAGTTGTAATTGGAGTGTTACACCACGAGCATCCCTGTAAACGGCAAAGCAAATTGTTCTTTGTACGGTAAAAAAAAGGAAAGGGGGTTTTTGGGGCCTTTCTAAACCCGTGAGTTGGCAAACTTATCGTGCATCCGTGCTGTCACTGTCCGCAGTAGTGGTTTCCAGGGGAAAACTGAAGGATGGTGTTAACCATGCCGGGGAGGGAAATTTAAAGTAGGCCGTTTTCCCCCCAGGGGCCCCCAAAAAGGGGGGGGACTTGCTGCGGCGGGAGTCTCCCAGGTTGTTTGGGTAAACATGTTTGAGGTGGCCCGCGGGGTTTAGCGGGTCCAAAAATCGTAAAGAAGCTCTTTAGTGGGGAAAAAAAGGCGGTAAGGTGGGGACGGGCGGAAAAGGGTTTCCTGGTCGGGGGGAGGGGGGCCCTGGGTTAGGTACGGGTTTAATAGGCAAAAACCCCGGAACGTTTTCAGTAGGTGGAAAAAGGATTAAAGTTTCCGGCAACCATGTCAGGAAGGGGAGGTTTAAAAAAGGGGCAGGCCCAAAATCCCAATTTAAGTGCGCTGGCCCTTAAATGTAACAGAGCGGCGGGCGGTAGGACCCGGGGACACGGGCGGGGGAAAACGGAGCTTCGGCACCCGCGAGGGGGGGTAAGAAAGCGGGGGATGGTGGCTGGGGGAGCACCCCCGCTCCCGGGAACTTGGGGTCGCGGCGCCGTCACCGGGGGGAAAAGGGTGATGGCCCCTTTTTGGGGGTTTTAAGGGGCCCTGGGACAGGTGTGTATAGAAGGGGGTGGGGTCCCCTTTTGCCCCCATGTGTTTGGGGGAAAATTTTTCCCCTTTATTCCCCTGAAAAAGTTCAGTGGGAATTTTTGTTTTAAACTGGTTTAAAGTCATTTTTTCGCCCTAAATTGTGTATTGGGGAAAGCCTCCCTCGGTGTTTGGCTTACAAGTTTGAAAATTAGGGGGATAACTCCCTGGGCAGGACTTGGACCCTTTTTTTTTAAGATGGGAAACCACATTTGTTGCCCCAGTCCCCGGGGCACTCCCCCCCGTCACCAGGAATTTAAATTATTTTTAAGGGGCCACTGATTATACAAAAATCTGCCCCTTTGGGTTTATTTAAAAATCCCCTTAATTATAAAATAGCCCGGCCGGGTTTTATAATATGCCTCTTGATTATACAAATAGCCCCTTGTTTTTATAAAATTTCCCGCCCTTCTTATTATAATAACAGCCCCTTGATTTTACAAAAAAGACCCTTTTGATTAATTTATGCCCCTTGGGATTTTTACAAATTCCCGACCCCCGATTATACTAATACCCCCCCTTAATTATACTAATCTGACCCCTTGATTATAAAATACCGCCCCTTTAATTATTTCCCCCCCCCATTAAAATTAAACCCTCTGCTATCTAATACGACCCCTCTGATTTTTATTTAATGCCCCCCTTGATTATATTAATAGCCCCCTTGATTATACTAACATGCCCCCTTCTGATTATATTAATCCCGCCCCCTCTGATTATAAAAACCCACTCCCCCTTGATTTTATAATCGAACTTGATTATAAAAACCTGCCCTTTAAATTAACTAAAAAGCCCTTGATTTATAGTATTACTCCCCTCTGATTTCTAAAAAGAACTTGATTATATAAACTGATCTGATTTTTTAAAAGGGACCCCTTGATTATACTCCCACGGGACCCCTTGATTTTTTAAAATAGCCCCTTGATTTTCTAAAAAGGCCCCCTTGATTTTTCTAATACCCCCCTCTGTTATACCCCCCCTTGTTTTTAGCCCCCTGTTATCCCGCCCCCTTTTGATTATACAAATACTCCCCCTTGTTTTATCAAATAGCCCGTGATTTTTCCTAATATCTACCTTGTTTTAAAAGCCCCTTGTTATAGCCCCCTTGATTTTCCCGCCCCTTGTTTATACTAAGGCTCCCCCTTTGATTTTTCAAAATTATGCCCCTTGTTATACAAATAGACCCCTTAGTTATATTTTTGGGCCCCCTTAATTATAAAAAACGCCCCCTTGATTTACTAATCGGGCCCCTTTTAAATTTTATAATACGATCTCTAAATTATTTTTTTTAAAATCCCCATTTTTTTTTATTATTTTTTTCCCCTTTAAAATCGGGGGTGGGAAAATGTTGGATTAATTTTTTATTTGCCTATTGATACCCATAGGATTACATTTTTTTAAAAATTTTCAGGTAAATTTAAAGTTTCCCCCATTTTTTCATCACTTTTGTAATAGTGTCCGTCGTTGTTGTAGTGGGGCCCTCAAAAAGGGGAAATTTGGGCCCTTTTAAAAAAAAATTTTTTTTCCCTGGTTCTTTTTTTTCCCGTTTGGGACTAAAAAAATTTTATTGCAGTCACTGTTACTAAGTTTTTCCCGAAACAGTGACGCCCCCGGCCAAGCCCCTGCTTTTTAAAAATTTAAACAAAACCCAAAAGAGACCCCCCCCCCCCCCCCCCCCCCCCCCCCCCCCTTTTAGGGGACCTTGAAACTGCCCCCTAAATTTTCCCCTTGTAAATTTGGGAATTCCCTTCCCTTTTGCAGTTAAAGAAAAAGGCCCCAGTTTTTTATAGGGTATTAAAATCGCCATTTTTAACCCCAATGTCCCCTTGCCACCCATTTTGATTAGGGCAGGCTCCCCTCCAACTTTTTATTTAAAGCTGGGGGGCTATAGGGGTTACACCCAAAAAATTTTTTTTTCTGTTTTAAACCCTTTATTTTTTAACCAAAAGGGTTTTCCCCTTTTTCACCCGCATGTTTTTTAAATGTGCTTTCATTTTACAGGAAAAGGGGGTAGAGGCGGAAAAAATTTGGAAAGGATTGTAAAGGGGACGGGGCAGGAAATCCAAAAATAAAGAGGGCGCCCAGATGGCCCTGAGCGGGAATTTAAGAAAACACCACCAAAAATTGCAGTTTTACATATTTTTATTATTTAATCGGGTTTATCCCCTGATTTTGGGGGAGTTTCCCCTCAAAACCCCCTCCCAAAAGTGGGGGACAACAAGGGGGAAATTGGGTAGTGACTTTTGTATCGGGTTCACGATGTCACACCCCGCCCCGGGGGGTCTGAAACCCAAATACGGGAGGTGGAAAAGGGAAGGATACAACAAGGATTGGTGACAATTGGAGAAGCTTTTGTGGAGCATGTTTTACCGTAAATGATAGTGTTGATTAAAACCGTTCGAAAAAATTTAAGTTTGAGTCGAAAATCTTGTTTTTTCCCATCTTAAAACAAAATTTACTTTTTTGCTTGGAAAATGCCCTTTTGACCCCCCCTTTTTAAATAGTTTTCACCCTTTTCGTTTTTGGGGTCATCCTTTTGAGCACAGAGAAGGTCAAAAAAATACGTGAGGTGTGGGTTTTCATTGGGCTTTAAAACACATGACCATGTTATAAATTTTATGTATTGCGTTTTAAATGCCCATTTTTTTCCTTTTCTGTACAAAAGATGTATTTTTATTTGCTAGGTATTGGGGGTGTGCAAAATTAGGGAATCAAGATAAGTTTTCATTTTCCCCTCCTAGCAGCAATAGTTAAGGAGTTTTGGTTGGCTGGCGCATTTTTCCACACCCCGAAGTTTTTTTGGGACATTTGCAGTCACTAAATGCCCAACCCCATATACAGCATGGCCCAAAAAATTTTTTGGGAAGTACAAATGTTAAATTTTTTTCAAAATTATGCATCAGGTTTTTTAAAAGGCAATTTGATAATCCAAAAGTTTTAGGAAAATGCAGCTTTCGCAAAATTTAATTTCAAAGTCAATGTTGCTAGAAAATGAACTTTTTTCCCCAAAAACTTTCCACTTCATTGCGCTGCCTTTAAAAAGGGCCAGTAAACGTTTCAGTGTTGCTCCCTTAAACGGTGTTGTGTGATGGGACGGGCTGGAGATCAATCTGTCATAAATTAAGTAAGAATCACACCCCCGGGACCTTTAAAAGGGGGGCCCTGGTGCTTGGCATAAATTGTTTCTCTTCTTTTTAACCAGGGTTTAAATTCAAAAGAAACACGTGCATTTAAATAAATTGCCCCTGCACAAAACGGGCCCCAAAACGGGGAAGAAAATCGCAGCAAAAAGGAAAGATTGCAACCAAAGGGTAACAATCAAATGGGCATCATCAAGGAATTCAAGGAGAGTTTTTCCCATTGTTCCCAAAAAGGCTCCGGGGGCCCCCAAAAAAAGCCCAGCAAGCGCCTGGACCGTCTTTTAAAAAGTGTTTCAGCTTCGGAATCGGGCCCCCAGCATGCAGATTTGGGCTCAGGAATGGAAAGCAGGCGGGTTTGGGGAGTGCATCTGAAACCCCTTTTGTGAGGCGGAGACTCATGGAGAAAAAGGCCCTGGTGTCAAGGGGGCAAAAAAGAAGCCACTTCTCCCCCAAAAAAAAAAAAAAACATCGGGGGCAGACTAAAATTTTCCCTCCCAAAAGGTACGGGGGGAATTTGGGCGCTGGGGAAACTGGGGTAAAGTCATTTTCTTGATGAATCCCCTTTCCAAAATTTTTTGGAAACTTTCTGGAAAACGTTTGGGTTCGGAGAAAAAAAGGGTGAGCGATCCCACCAGCCTTTTTCCCCTTCCCAAACCCTGAAAAAGCACCAGAAACCTTTTCTTTGTGGGGGGTTGTTTCTCACCCCAAGGGAACCCGGTCCCTCTAACAGTTTTGGGCCTAAAAACAAACCATAAAAAAGAAGGGTTTACCAGAAGGGCCCCCAAGAGCAATTTTCCCCAACCCGCCCCAAGAGCATTTTGGGTGACCCAACCCAAGGGTTTTTTTTTCCATCTTGATGGAGAACCTTGCCAAAAAGGGCAAAGGTGATAACTAAAGGGGGCCAGGGAACAAAACATAGAGATTTTTGGGTCCTTTGGCCGGGGAAACCCCCCCGATCTTAATCCCATTGAGAACTTGGGGTCAATCATAAAAAGACTTTTTGGACAAAAAAAACCCAACAAATTGTGAAAATTTGGCAAGAAATTGATTGTGCAAGTTTTAGGGCCCTTATCAGTCAGGTTTTTGGGCCCAAAAGGTGTTTTGGGGAGCATGCCAGGGAAATTGCAAAAGGGTCCTGAAAAAAGGGGGGTTTTAAACCCCCCCTGAAAATTTTGATTTCCCGCATTAACCATTCTAACTCCCCTAAAAGCTTTTTTTAATCATAATCTGATTGCACTTTATTTCTGTATGTAAAAAAACCTCTGACAAACACACAAAAAAAACCAAGAGAGCAACAGATCGGGTTTAAAAATATCAATTTTTTGTCATTCTCAAAACTTTTTGGGCCCTGGCCCGTACATGGATAAATTTTATACAGAGTGCTTTGGGTTGCTAAATCATACTCCCTGCCCAAAAGTTAAGCTTTTGCAGTAAAGGGGGGGAAACCATGTTAAAACACACCATCTCCAAAATTTCCTTACAAAGAAATATAATTTTAAAAGTGATTGGGTTGGGGGAAAAATTTATTTTTTTGGGAGGGTTTTGGGGGTGAAAAAACCTTTCCAAAATACCGTGTGTTATTGTCATACAGAATGTATCCAGGAAATAGGTTCTTTTCTGTTGCTGAATCTTACTCCCAAAAACCCAAAAAATGTAATTTTTTTAGTTTTAAGTCCAAAATAATACTGAAATATGCCCGTGTGTTAAATTTTGATCCACAAAATATAAAAATTTTTAATATATATAAATATAATATTATAAAAATATAAATAATTATACTTTCTCTCCCTTTTTTTCCTATATATCCCTTTTTGCCATGCACAGAGCTTTAATAAATTTCTGTTTTGTTTTGAATATGGTGAGAACTAGAGGTGGTAGGCGAGCAAGGAGGGACAAAGGACATGGAGCTAGAGATAGGAGACAAGGCCTGTTTATCTCTTTCTCCGCTCCCTGTGCATCTCATTAAATTTAAAAAGCGTCCCCCCAATTGTTCTTCAGTGGTTTCAGACCCTGCTCCAGTGGTTTTTTTCTCCTCTTCCCTCAGTCACTGCTACAAATGTCATCTTTAAAAAAAGTCCCCCCCTAAGCAAACAGGGCCCCCAATGTCACCAAAACCAAAAATTTCTACCCCCTCCAAATTTAAACCAAATTTTTGAATAGCTCTTTGATGCACAAGGGATTAAAGGGGCAGAAGGCCTTTTTAAAAGATCACGAAGCCAAAAACAATGATTTTCCAGGGCTGCCAAAAGTCATTTTATTAACTGTTTTTTCAGGGCCATACAGCCAAAATTTAAAATTTGGGCCCCCCCTTATTTCTAAATTCCCATTTTTTACCCTATCAGTGGGGCCCCTTTTTTTTAAGGACCCCCTTTACAAAGGGTTTTTTGCCCGCACTACCCTATTGGCACCACTGCCAGGTACCATGTGCCATTTCCAATACCGGTGTCTTCTTATGTGTCAAAGGGGGTTTTGGGCCCCCTCAGGATGCAGGGCCCTGTAGCAGCTGCTATCGCTGCACCTCCTATAGCTACGCCCCTGCTTGCAAGCTGTCCTCATCTTTTCAGTTAGCCATTGAAAGGAATGAAGTATTATTTTCTGTCACTCTTAGAGCCAATTGTCTTCACTTAGTTGTTCCACGTATCCAGTTTACTGTCATGGAAGGTAATTGCAGCTTCTCCTCACCTGTATAGGTATAAAAATTAACTAGAACATCTTCTCCCATTGACTTTAATGGGGTTCGAGTTCGAGTTCGAATCGAACCTCAAACCGAACACTACTACTGTTCGAAGTTTGACTCAAACATTTTACTGTTCGCTCATCTCTAGTCCTTACAAGTAGCTGCTGGAGCTGGTGAGAGTCCTAGACATCTCCTCCTCATAATGGATAAATTAGACCTGGAGAATCCCAGCACATTGTCTCCTATATCCATAGGCAGCCACCATATGCATACACATGGCAGATTCTGGAGAGATATCTAAGAGCAGAGTGGTCAGACATGTGATTGTGACATAGCAAGGATGGCAATACTGTGGTGGGCTCGCTCTTCTCCAGCTCTTAGAGATTTGTCCATGGTCTGGCATGCATGGTCTGTCCATGGTCTGGCATGTATGGTCCGGCATGTATAGTAATATTGCTGCTTCACCAGTGGCAGCTAGGAATGCATGAGATGACATTATGCAGGGAGGAATGGTGGGATGGTAATGGTGGTAGAAGCCCCCTGCTCCCTAAGACCTTTACTGGTGAATCAGACACAGTTTCTAAGTCAATGAACAAGATTAGGTATACAAGTTTACTACCGATGAAAGGTTGGGATATTGTCTTGGACACCACAAATGAAAGATTTGTAGAGAAAAGCAGGAGGGGCCCTGATAAATTAAGACGGTAACTATGTGTGAGGTTTTATCCTTCAAGTGAACTGAACAATGGAGAGACGACTTATCCTGATGGCTCAGGTAACTCACCTGAGTGAAGCCTTGGTGCCAGTGGATCAGACTGTCATTGATAACCAGCTGGTGGCCCTCAGGAGCTGAGATGTTGTAAGTTCCCACATCAATAACAGATACATTTTTAAAAAGATGGAACCTGTAGAATGTGGAGCCATTAGACTGAGTGAACAAGATCTGGAGATCAAGATGTCGGAGAACTTCTCCATCCTTATTAAAATAAATCTCCTCACTAGAGTGGGAAGTAAAACGGATTCTTCTCAGGAATCTATTAAGCTGGACAGGAATCTATTAAGTAGAGACAAAAATCAAGTAAATGACTGAAGCTTCACAGAGACGACTGGTGCTGCTGCCAGAATTACACAAATTCTCCTCTCTACATTGGTTCTTGTGTGAACACGGGTCTGTATCTCTCCAACACATCATGGAAGAAGAAGAGGAGAAGAGGAATATACCCAGCAGTGATCGTCTAAGCGGAGGGAGACCAGCAGCCCTAACTGAGGAGGAGGAGGAATATACCAGCAGTATGTATGGCAGATGGACAGCCCAGCAGCCAAAATCTGGGGGAGGAATATACCCAGCAGTGACCGTACTACAGCAGAGGGGACTGACCCAGCAGCCATAACCTGAGGGAGAGAGGAATATACCTAGCAGTGACTGTACTACAGCGGAGGGAACAGACCCAGCAGCCATAACCCGAGAGAGAAGGAATATACACAGCAGTAACTGTACTACAGCGGAGGGGAAAGACCCAGCAGCCATAACCTGAGGGAGGAGGAATATACCCAGCAGTAACCGTAATACAGCGGAGGGGACAGACCCAGCAGCCATAACCCGAGAGAGAAGGAATATACCCAGCAGTGACCGTACTACAACGGAGGAGACAGACCCAGCAGCCATAACCTGGGGGAGTAGGAGGAATATACCCAGCAGTAACCGTACTACAGCGGAGGGGACAGACCCAGCAGCCCTAAGCTGTGGATGGGGGATATACCCAGCAGTGACCGTACTACAGCGGAGGGGACAGACCCAGCAGCCATAACCTGAGGGAGAAGAGGAATATACACAGCAGTAACCGTACTACAGCGGAGGGGACAGACCCAGCAGCCATAACCTGAGGGAGAAGAGGAATATACTCAGCAGAAACAGTACAACAGCAGAGGGGACAGACCCAGCGGCCATTAGCTGTTGAAGGTGGAATATACCCAGCAGTAACTGTACTACAGTGGAGGGGACAGACCCAGCAGCCATAACCTGAGGGAGAATGAATATACCCAGCAGTAACTGTACTACAGTGGAGGGGACAGACCCAACAGCCATAACCTGAGGGAGGAGGGATATACCCAGCAGTAACCACAGCGGAGGGGACAGCAGCCATAACCTGAGGGAGAAGGAGGAGGAATACACCCAGCAGTAACCATACTACAGCGGAGGGGACAGACCTAGCAGCCATAACCTGAGGGAGGAGGAGGATGAGGAATATACCCAGCAGTGACCGTACTACAGCGGAGGGGACAGACCCAGCAGCCATAACCTGAGGGAGAAGAGGACTATACTCGGCAGTGACCGTACTACAGCGGAGGGGACAGACCCAGCAGCCATAACCTGAGGGAGAAGAGGAATATACCCAGCAGTAACCGTACTACAGCAGAGGGGACAGACCCAGCGGCCATAACCTGAGGAAGGGGAATATACCCAGCAGTGACCATACTACAGCGGAGGGGACAGACCCAGCGTCCATAAAACCCGAGGGAGGGGGAATTTTACCAGCAGTAAACTGTACTACGGGAGGGGACAGGGCCAGCAGCCTAACCTGAGGGAGGAATGAATATACCCCGCAGTAACTGTATACAGTGGAGGGGAAAAGACCCAACAGCCATAACCCGAGGGAGGAGGGATATACCCCGCAGTAATTGTACTACAGCGGAGGGACAGACCAGCAGCCAAACCCGAGGGAGAATGATTACCCCGCAGTAAAGTTTACAGCAGGGGGACGACCCGCAGGGCCTAACCTGAGTGAGAGGGAGGAATATACCCAGCAGTAACAGTACTACAGCGGAGGGGAAGACCAGCGTCCTAAATGAGGGAGGAGGAATTACCAGCAGTAAACCGTACTACAGTGCAGGGGAAGGACCAGCAGCATACCTGAGGGAGGAGGAATTACCAAGCAGCAGCCATAACCTAGGGGGGAGAAAGGGGGAAATTTCCCGCAGTAACCATACTACAGCAGAGGGGACAGACCCCGCAGCCATACCTGAGGGGGAGGAGGAGGGAATTACCCAGCAGTAACCGTTTCTACAGCGGAGGGGGACAGACCCACCAACCATAACCTGAGGGAGGAGGATATACCCAGCAGTAATTGTACTACAGGGAGGGGACAGACCAGCAGCAATAACCTGAGGGAGGAAAAAGAATATACCCAGCAAGTAACTGTGTACAGCAGAGGGGACGACCAACAGCCATAAACCTGAGGGAGGGGGATTACCAGCAGTAATTGTAATACAGCAGGGGACAGACCAGCGCCATTAACCTGGGGGGAGGAATATAACAGCAGTAACTGTTTCTACAGCAGAGGGGACAGACCAGCAGCCATAACCTGAGGGGGAGGGGGGGATTTACCCGCAGTGATGTACTACAGCGGGGGGGGACCCACGCCATAACCTGAGGGGAAATGAATATACCCAGCAGTTACTTTTACTACAGAGAGGGGACAGACCAGCAGCCATAAATGAGTGGAGGGGGAATATACCCCGCAGTAAAAAGTCTACGCGGGGGGACAGCCCCGCGTCCCTAACTGAGGGAGGAGGAAATATACCCAGCAGTAAAACCCTACTACGTGCAGGGGAAAAACCCGAGCCCAAACCCGAGGTAGGGGGAATATAAAGAGCAGCCATAACCTGAGGGGGAGAGGGGAATATACCCGCAGTAACCATTCTCAGCGAGGGGAAGCCCAGCAGCCCCTAACCTGAGGGAGGAGGGGAGGAGGAGGAATTTACCGCCGTAACCCTATACAGCGGGGGGGCGACCCCAAAAACCATAACTGAGGGAAAGGGATTAAACCCCGCAGAATTTATACAGGGGGGGACAGACCAGCACCCTAACCCGAGGGAGAATGAATTACCCCGCAGTAACTTTTTCTACAGCAGGGGGGCAGACCCCGCGCCATAACCCGAGGGAGGGAAAGGGGGAAAATACCCAGCAGTAACCTATACAGAGAGGGGACGGGGCCCCGCAGCTAACCCGAGGGAGGAGGAGGAGGAATTTCCCGCGTAACCTAATACAGCAGGGGGGCGAACCCAACAACCCTAACCTGAGGGGGGGGATATACCCCGCAGTAATTGTATACAGCGGAGGGGACAGACCCCCCACCCTAAATGAGGGGAATGAATATACCAGCGTAACTGGCTACGCGAGGGGACAGACCCAGCGCCATAACTGAGTGAGAGGGAGGAATATACCCAGCAGTAACAGTACTCGCGAGGGGACAGACCCGCAAATCATAACCCGAGGGGAGGAATATACCCCCAGTGACCCCTACAGAGGAGGGGACGACTCGGCCTAACCTGAGGGAGGAGGAAAAATTTTCCCCAGTAACCCTATGCAGGGAAGGGGGCGCCAGCAGCCAAACTGGGGAGGAATATACCCGCAGTGACCTTACTACAGAGAAGGGGACAGCCCAGCAGCATAACCTGAGGGGGGAGATACCTTTCAGGTCAAGGTTTTCCATAGTGGATCTGTGAAAAAGTAAGTCTAGTGGGGGAGATGTTCAAGCAAAGGGGGGTCCAATTTTTTTGCCAGCTCTTGAGTTTGGGCGAGCAGGACCCCCCCCCCGTATCAGGGTTGAGGAGGAAACTTGAAATTTGTCTCGAATGGAGGTAGCTGTGAGGAGATCTCCAGAATGAAGTCTTTACTCATGAGGTGTCAGTATGATAGACACGCATCTTTGGTTTTTGAGAGAGATTACGGGAAGTACTACTTACCCGACCCTTACAGAAACTGCAAGATGTCAATTAATAGTAGGATTATGTCAGGACTGATTGATAGTACAGGGTCCCTGAGAAGGTCCAGATCAGGGATCTTGGAGGTCATCAGATCCTTTAATTCACATCTTATGGCGTGGATGGATCTTGACCGGGACAGGATGTCGGCTTTCCTGGCTGAAACTGTTCCTGAACCAGGAGTAGACCCCTCTCTTGATGTTTTGACAGAAAAGATCCAAGAAGAGGAAATCAACCTGGCGATTGAGAGTCTCACTCCCAAAAAATCGCCAGGACCAGATGGCTTCACATCTGAGTTTTATAAGATATTTAAAGACACCTTGGTTCCCCGTTTGACTTATGTAATAAATGAATATCTCTCCTCGGGCACTCTGCCAAAGTCAATGAGGATGTCAGCCCTGATCATTCTGTCAAAGGGTAAAGATCCGTCACACATTGAGAACTGGCGTCACATAGTGCTGCTCAATATGGACAGAAAGATTCTGGCAAAGGTGGTATGTAACCTATTGGTGAAGTTTGCACCCCAGCTCCTTTTGGTGGCCCAGCACTGCTCTGTTCCAGGCTGCAGTACATTTAGTGCTGTGCTCTGTGTCCGAGAGACTGTGGAGCAGGGCAGGGCGGGTCACTGGAAGAGGTACTTGCTGTTCTTGGATCAGGCAAGAGCGTTTGATCGTGTTAACCACAATTGCCTCTAGTCCATCCACCTGATATATGACCTGCCGGGGGGAGGGATGTTGATTGGCTTAAGACCTTGTACAAAGGGGGAGAGAGTTTCCCACTGGTTATCGGTTGGCTTGGCCTCCCTTTTGATGTGGGGTCTGCTACCTTATGTGTTTTTGGTTATTTATTTCCTTAGGAGGATTGATTGTGGTCTGGTGGCAGGGGTAGGGATAGACCGGGCGGCTCTGGAGGCCACTCTGAGGGGGGTGGCTTATGCTGATGATGTAACTATCTTTGTGTCCTCGAAAGGGGAGGCGGAGTGGGTGCTGTTAGAGGCAGAACGCTAATCAGAGTCTTCTGGGTCCAAGATCAACTGGGACATGTGTAAGAGTCTCTGGCTTGGAGGAGAAGATCCTGGTTTTGATCTCCCAGACACTTTCCCAGAGCCCCAGGAGTCTGCAAAAGTTATAAGCATTGAATTTTGGCCAGGGGGACTACCCCAATCAAAACTGGGACAGCAGGCTTAAGATTGCAGCTCAGAAGGTGGACCAGTGGCATGGTTGCTCTTTGAACCTCAGGGAAAGGGTTAACATTATCAAAACATACCTGATCCCTTTGCTGTTGTATCTGTGCAGTGTGTGCATATTGCCAGAACCTTTCTGGACTCGGGTCTACAGTTTGTTTTTCCAGATGTTTTGGGGGAATAGGCTGAGCCTAGTCAAGAGGGAGGTTACCAAGAGAAGGCAGAGGTACTAAATAGGTTCTTCAGCTCAGTATATACTATCAATGAGATAGTAGTTGATGGGGGTGGGCCAAGTGCAGATGTAGGTGGTGCCAGTACTGTTAATACATCATCTGCTATAATTAATTGGCTCAGTGTAGAAAAAGTCAAATCCAAGTTAAATAAACCAAATGTGAACAAGGCTCAAGGCCCTGATGGCATTACCCAAGAGTTCTTAAAGAGCTCAGCTCGGTTATCGGTGTGCCCCAGTACATGATATTTAGAGATTCCCTGGTGACTGGTATAGTACCAGGAGGCTAGCGCAAGGCAAATGTAGTTCCCATCTTCAAAAAAGGTTCCAAGTCTTGCCCAGGTAATTATAGACCAGTAAGTTTAATATCTGTTGTGGGAAAAATGTTTGAAGGGCTCATAAGGGACTATATACAGGAGTATGTTGACAAACACAATATTATTAGTAATTGCCAGCATGGATTTACTAAGGACAGAAGCTGTCAGACCAATTGTCACGGCACACGGCGCCGCAGCTCGCCGCGGCCGTCACCCTGTGTGCACGGGGTCCGGCACGGGTGCTGCGGCTGTCCGCAGCCGTGGTCCTTCTCCTCTTGCCGGGAGGGCCCCGTACTTACCAGTCCCGCTCTGTCTCCAGCTCTGACAGCCGCCGCGTGCATAATTCCTGCTTAAGGCGCGCACGCGGCGGCTGGTCCGGATTTAAAGGGCCAGCGCGCCTTTAATTGTTTAATTGACGGGAGCTGGTCCTATATATGGTAGAGGCCCGTAGCTCTCGCTGCTATTGTGTTGGAGTGTTTAGGAGAGTTTAGAGTGTTTTGTGTTCATCTTTGATTTCCTGTGTACGTGTCCGTATGCTTACGTTCCTGAACTTGCCTGTTTGCCGCCTGCCTGACTGTCTGCCTGTCTCTGACTACGAACGTCTGCCTCTGCCCTGACCTTCTGCCTGTCCCGACTACGCCTCCGGTTTGATTTTGCTCCACGCTGTACCCGGCTGCCATCGCAAGCAATTCACGTCAGGGGTAACGACCTGGTAGCCTCACGCCGCAGCAAGTCCATCCCGCTTTGCGGCGGGCTCTGGTGAAAACCGGGGGGCTACTTAGTCTCTGTTCCCCGGCGTGGCTTAGCTATCATCGCTTGCGTTGGCCCAGCGGATCCACTCCTCGTTTCAGTACAGACTGGCCATGGGTTCCCCCAGGGAT